>JAQGAY010001187.1:0-16052 GCA_034698085.1 Polydesmus angustus | reverse complement strand
TTAATTTTACTATAAAAATAAATTTTTTTTTTTTTTTTTTTTTTTTTTTCTTAATTGCTGATAGGTTTGCTGTCCAAATGGACCTAAAACTAAGCCAAACATTAACGGTTACGCGCAGTGTTGCGGAAACGAACTTCTTACTAATTGGACGAAACAGATGTGCAGCCCTGATGGTAAAATATTTACGAGAAATAGCTCGATGGAAGAAATGTGTGGTAGTAAAGTTTACAACGTAAATGAACATTTTTGCTTCAATAATACCCTGATTAAGCGAAATAACGTTAACGAAGTTATGTGCTATCAGAATGGTTTAGTTTATAACGTACAGGAGCAAATATGCGCATCCAATTCGATTGTAAATTTGACCGTTGATGACAAGAAAAATGGCAAATTATTCTATTGCGAAATATTAAAGCCCGGAGAATTTAATAACAATCAAATTTGTTTTTAAATATCATAAATTTACCTTCAAAATAATAAAATCGTACTGCAATTTTAATATTGTATAAGTTTAAATTACGCCTATAATATCAGTAGGCCTACTGTATAAATAGTTTTATAAATTTAAACATTAATTTAAAAGAAATAATTTAAAAAAAAATACGCCAACTACCAGTATGTAAAATAATTTTAATCTGTGGCGACACTGATGCATAAAAAGTCTACGATTTTTAATATAAAAATTAAATTGCGCACTTTTTGCGTAATTCAAATTTTTAAAATCCGTAAAACCGGATAAATCATAATTATACCTAACTATGGTTTTCAATGAAAATTTCAACTTCACCATAATATGTATTACCGTAATTTCAGTTAATATGACCAAAATTATAGCCAAGTCAATGATATAATTTAAGGGAAACTCTTGAAATCGGTATATGAACAGATTATTGTAATCTGTAAAATCAGATGCATTTATAATACCGCGGTCTAGCAAATAAAATTATATACTTTTTCACAATAAAAATAATACCGGTACTCTGTGTACATGTATTATTAATCATTGGTACCGGTACGATGTTGCTATAGAATTTCGATTTTGTACACTAATAATTTTGTAATAATTTGATAATAAATTATTGAATTAAATAAAATCTTAGTTACATAATATAATAACAAAAATTAACATTTTAGTTTGCCTAAATCAATTTGAAAGAGTTCGTTAAATCTTAGTTACTGCTTAATTAATCCCAATTCAATAATTATTTAAAGACTCTACAAACTTCAGATATTTAAATTAAATAATACAGAAATTGAATAAGCTTACCAGGCAGTTTAAAGCAAGATGACATAATAATTGCAAAAAATATAATAGAAATCATTCTTAACATTTTAACTAAAGAGTTTTTTTTATTATCCCTGGATGCCAAATCAAATGCGGAATTTAACTGGAATAAATTTAATGCGGGCTTCTCTTTTTAATGATTGTCAACTAAACTTTAAAGGTCACATCATTATCTATAAATTTTGAGATATTTTTGGTTTGTTTTATTAGTTTATTTGTCACATTTACGTCAAATTTTTAGTGACTCGATCTGTATTGACTTTTGTGGTGGAGAAATTTTGTCATTTTTCCGGAAGAGTTTGCAGAATTACATAATTAATTTTTAAAACTTTGTCAGGAGCTTTATAAAATAATGTAGTGAACGATAGTCTATATTAAACTTTTTATATAATTATCATTTACCAATAATAACATTTCAAAAACTCAATTCAAAGCCAAAACTTTCTCTTAAATCTCAAACTTTCAAACAAAATTTACGATTTTTAATGGTTTCCCCATACTGTACATTAAAATCTATGACAATATTTAGGCGTGTTAAATCATACTCCAAAGTTCAACCACAACTCAAATTACATAATTATAGCAACAAACGTTATCCTACGCTAGCGTTTCTATGTTAGTAAAAGTAAACACTAAATCGGTCGTTTATAAATAATAATTATCAGTCGATTACGATAAATTGGCAACATATACGTATTTTAAACTAAAATACATTTTTTACAAAAATAGTTTTGATGAGAAACTCTCATATTTTTTTAATAATACGCCCATCAATAAATTATTAATCTATTCGACTAATTAAACGATATTTGAAAATTTTCTTGGCATTTTAATGCAACACTTCTCAAATCAATGTTCTCCGATGTATACCGCTATTAATGAAGTTCTACTAGTCCCACTTTACTGACGGGAGAGATCGACTTCCGCTTCATTATTTTAAAAATAAAACGTTTAAAACTGCTCAAATGTAATCCAAAAAAATAATATGGAGTAATAATCCTTCCACTCATTATTTTATTAAAATCGTAAAAAAAAATTAAAAATAAAATAATGTAAAAGGATTCTAACAAAAGTTAAAAAAATAAATAACCGATAAATAATAATAAAAAAAAATCTTCAAAATACTGTACAAGTATGTCGACTATATGTTTTGATGAAGTGGAATGACAGATTTCGGGCCAAAAGGAGATTGATAACTTATGCCAACCGCGGAGAAGACTTTTTGCGGAATAGCGACATCGCAAAGGTAAATACTTCCGCACGAAGATACCTCTACATCTAGAGGTAAAATTGGAACTAAAGACCATTTCGTATTTACCATAGTTCCATCAGCAGGAGGATCTACGGTAAGTATCGGAGCTTTGCAATTTGTTGCCCACGCCACAGCCATTTTATACCAAGGGCTTGATTGTTCGCCTGGAAATCTAAAGTGTCCATCCAGCGCACAAATTACAGCATCTATCGGCCCAGTTGGAAGATCTATATCGAGTGAAATAAAAGTAAATAAATATTTCTCTAATAATATTATGATATTAATTAATAAATTAAATTTTGCCTTCAATAGACTGTGTTAATTTCCCACTCGTTAATTTAAATAACTCGATTTCTTGTTTATAAACTGGAGGACTGCTGATCGATAATAATGGTAGATAGACAGTTACGTTGATACCATGACCAGCCAAGTGCCTACCGCAGCTAAGTGCTTGAAAACCTTGTGTACAAATCCCGCTTAGAATAACAACCTTTGGAATTTGATGAGAATTGTTTGGATTCAACCTAAAACATCAAAATTATCTTAAAAAAAAGTTTTAAGAACTAAATAAAAAATTAAGCTAAACGACATATTATACTTTCTAAATTACATATATTTTCTTATCAATTAATAAACAGTGTACTAAGCAAATCTTTTTAAAATTAAAACTGCGAAACGTTGTTAGAACTGTATTGTTTACAAATAATTTGATCAGCTTTCATTATTAATAAAAATTTAATATTATTCAACCTATTCGACGTTACGTATGCTAAGTTGTAGTACTATGCACTGTTAATAATAGATACCTTCGACTGCCTCCAAGAATTTGAATTAACATATCACTAACAGCCCTGGCAAATAATTCTGTCTGACGCTCTCGTGAAAATCCTAACTTTTCAGCAGTAGCTTGAATTTTATCTCGAACTTCAAACGAAACACTGGGAACAATTAATCCCAAGTCTACACCACAACAAAAATTATAAAAAATAAATCATAATAAACCTCACAATAAGAAATATTTTACCAGTCACAAATTCTTGCCGACCCTCGCTTGCCAATTTTATTTGTCGATGAACAACAGGTATTTGTTTGAGTATACTTTCATCGCACCTATATTTAGCCTGACTATCCCCTCGGCGTTCATCCGCTAATTTCACGACGTCGGGTTTAACAGCCGCGTCGATTTCATCAAAAACGGCTTGTTTATCGAAAAGAGCTAAGTTTTTTTCAAAGTCAAATTCATTTTCAAAAATATGATCTTCGATCGGCACATTGAGACAATCATCGTCCTGATCGTGCCACTTTCGTCGTCCCTCGTTTTTACGCGGAGTACCAGGCTTTTTTCGCGTGTCGGATCCTAAAATAAATTTAAAATTATTATCAATCTAATTTTGTTCTCTGTGAGAGAACGAGAATGAATCGTCGTTATTACCGTACCTGGTTGAGACAATGATCGCGACGTTCGATACTCGTTTGCTTTTATGGGTGATTGAGAGTTAGTTGGAGTTTTATTCACGTGTTTTCTTTGAATTTCGTCATTCGTTTTTCTGTTGGACAACTCGTGTTTCTCACTCACTTTGCCAAGTATTGATAAATTTCGAATATCGCAAGCGCTAAATAACATTTAATGCAACACATTAAAACTTGATTACAAAAACACGATTTAATAATTACCTTATTGTGATTTCTGGACGTGGACAATGTAAACCATTTTGAAAAACTTTGACTAGTGAAATTGTTTGTTTCTTGCTATCAACCGACGAAACGTGTCCCTGAAACGTGCCCAAACTTTCTCCGCAGTCGATGGATATCGAGTAGCCAATCCAAGCCTCGCAATTCATATCACCTGTCGTTATTATTCAAACCCTTAATACACGTTTTCAAAAGTTGTCGAAACTTTATTTTTATCTTTCAAGTAGTCATCGTCTATTATCAGCGGATTCTCGTGTTCCACAAAGAAAGTTCGTTATTGCGCATTTAAACAGATTGTGACGAAAACAAAAATTAAAACTTGAGATGAAGCGTCATAATGGACAAAAACAAAATCTAGATTCGCATTTTAGCCTGAAGGCTGAGGTTGTATATTTAATTTTTTCTGTTATTTCGCGTCATACACTACTATAGCAACCGGAGTGAAAGCTCTTAATCGATTATAATAATCGATACCCATAATTTTTATTTAAAAACTCTGCTTTTACCTCGAAAAACGATGCTTCCGCAAATTTTGTTAAAGATAACTAAATTGTGAGGCTATTTCGGCTATTTTCCTTTGCAATTAAGTCATAATACTATAAATCGCAACGTTTAAAATAGCAATATAGAAGCCTCGATGTTTTTGATTTCTAATCGATTATGCATGTGCCTTACAGTGTTTTGTTTGATTTCAATGTATTGATACATAAAGCGCTCTATTTTAAAAACTAATAAAAAAATTTATATTAAAAAGCGGAAAATTAGCAAGTGAGGCCACTGCCCTATCTATTACAGTACATCAAAATGTATAAACAAAAAATATTTAAATTAAGAAAACTGTAAAACATTTTTTTAAATAAAAATATTGTTTTTTGTTAATTATATTTTGTTATCCACATTTCAAACAGATTGAATAAAACTTGATTAACCATTCCTTTAAAAATTATAAAAAAATTACTTATAATTATATCAATAATTATTTTTAAAGAGTGCAACTATTTATTTAAAATCTTCACTATAAATAAAATCATAATTACCGGTATATAAATTTCTTATATTATATAAATAATAATTTTTCAATCATTTATTTTATTCTAAATATTCTATTGAGATGTTGGCTCAAGTAAATTAACAATTAACATTTTGAATTATTGGATTGTATTTCATCTTTATGTGTTTCTCTCGTTTCTGAATTATGTTCTCACATTGTGCTCGTCTTGAGCATTAAATGCATTAATCAATTAAATTATTAATTAATATTGGTAAATGAACCACTTAAAATGTATAATGCCGATTTGTTTATTTAAAAAACAGTATCATAAATGTTCAAAACTACGCATAAAACTAAAGGGGTATACAATATTGTTAATATTTTTTTTATATAAAAATAAAATTATGATATAAGTTCATGATAACTACAGTACGATATTGTACCACTAAAAAATAATATTCACTTAAATGCGCTGTAATTTGTAAATAAATATTAATTCATTTTTTGATGTTATAAAAAACTTTTACTAGCCATAGTAAACATTCGACCAACTTATTTTTATTTTATTAAATTACATTCTTGTAATGAAATAGAAACTTTATTAACTTCCTTTATAGCAAAATTACTTCCTGTATCTGCCCCTGTAACTACCTGAATACTAATCGATTAACTTTTTTTTTTTATAGTAAAATAACCGAAAGAAAAACAAAACTGATCCTATTTTCCAGCGGTTGATTCTCACCTGGAATAAACAGCAATAATAATATTTTTCATATTAATTTATTTGTGCGCGCGCGTTGCCCTTCCTCACTCTCCAACCCAAGCTCCAACCAAACCGAGCTACCCGTTGCGTAAGGCGTGTCCTAATTTACTCTCCACTTCTCTCGATCCTAGGAAGCGAGAGTTTTATCTAGAGTAAGTGACGTCACTCGATTCATAGTAGAAGCGTAATCATTTTTCACGTACGCACATTTTGAGGGATGAGGAGGGAAATAGAGGTCAGTGACACATAGACGCGCGAGTAGCGCTGCGTAGCGAGCTCGAGATAACCACAAAAAAAAAAAAAAAATACAACAAAACAAAACACTCACTCACACATAGCACTGAGAGATTAGGTTAGACGAGCAGAACGTTAAACCGCCGTTATAACTGGGAAAGACAAGTTGATAGTGCACACGCGTTCTTCGCTCTCTCTCTCGCTCGCTCGCTTCCTGTTACACTACGACGGCATTATCCTTTGATTCGGACGCGTGAAATTTCGGTCGAGGATGGAATTGGATATTCGAGAAGCGGGATGATAAACAGTCGGTGTTTCGGGGTGCGGGATTATTCGCTTGATCTCACCGTTCGATTTTTTTTTTATTTATTTGACACAAAATAACACTGTGATTTATAAATTATTATTATTATAATTTTTTTTAAATTTTTTTTTTAAAAAAACAATTGTTTCGGGTGATAATTATTATACAAAAGCAACGGTGAGTGATTTTTATATTATTACCTATTAAATATTAATTAGTTTAATTAATTAAATATTAATAATTTTATATTATTTTAACATTATTTTATTGATTGAATGGGTTTTATTTTACCCGTTTTATAATGCGTAGAAAAAACTTCCCGATGTAAACAAACTACGTCACGAACTCTCCCCACACGTAATTTCCCGCTTGACGTCATCAGGTGACTCAGGTTCCAAACCCATAACTATTCGCGAAAATAGTTTTTTTTTTTTTTAATTCAATTTTAAATTTCTGACGATGACCTTTATTGGTTCATTGAAATGATGAGCGATTTTTTTGTTGTTGTTTTCGACTACAGTTTTAAAAGTATCTAATTTACAAATCAAAAACAAGGTTGAATTAAAAGCGATATATAATTCGAGATGCGTACATCAAATTTTTTTTTTTTTTAATTTTTCTTTTTTTTTTTTTGGTCTTCTTGTGACGTCGTGGAGTGATATGAGAGAGTGAGGGTGGATGGGTTGGTTAGTGAGGGATGGGATGGGTGAGACCTTGGATAAGTATTTGACGAGGCCGAACGCCTTCTTTTTTTTATTTATTTATTTTTTTTCTTCGTTTATATTTCCGCAAAAACTACACCGCAGTCCGTAGTTAAGCTATTGCACTCCAGGGTCGTACGTACTTCTCCCATTACTATTCCCACCAGTTTCATGCACTCTCAGCAATAGCACGCGATTGGCCCAAATACATGTAAACAAACCTTGAAAAATTCCCTTCGTTTCTATCAAAAAAAAAAAAAAAAAAAAAAAGATTTTATCAAGTTCGAGATGGGTATCAATATTTTTCGTCTGAATTTCCTAATTTTTATCAACATGTTATTTAAAAAAAATATTTATATATATGAAAATGTTGCCGGCACTTCCGTCTGAGAGGTGTGTGACGCCAGTAGTAGGAAATGTTCGACGGGAGTTGATTTGAAAAGTCTACGCAAATTTATAATTATCAGATTTTTAAGATGTGAGAAAATGAGGTTTTACCCATTTCCTACTCCAACCGGAAGTTAACGCGAGAGAGGGGATTTTTTTTATTTTCTTTCTCTTTCATTCCAATCAGATTGGAATGTAGGTCAAACGATAGATCGATTAATTTTTAGACTAGTAACGAGAAGCCCTATATTATATTCGCTAAGGAAACACGTCAGGGATTTTTTTCTCTCTGTTTCGCCGCGCAAATATCAATAAATTTAATTGAAAAATAAAATAATACTGAATAGGTCATTAAAAAAATTACAGCAAATAATTATTGACCGGAAGTTGTAATTTTTTTTTAAAAGTCAGGTCGATAGCACACTCACCTGATAAAAAGTTTGCGAACTTTACGTTCTAAAAAAAACTCGCTTTTTACGTTAAAATTTGTTATATCCTTTGTTGACACTCTCGTTTAACAGTTAAATTTCAATCATCCCCAAATATTAAACGTGTGTTTTTAAATATACTGAGTTTTTCAAAAACGAATAAACAAGTCAAATTTTAATGAACATAAATTAATTATACACCTTATAATAGCCAATTTTCACTGGGGCAAAAGTTTCCAATGCAATCCATTAAGAATTATAAGCGACTGCATTCAAAGATGACTAAAAATAATACTGTTGAAAAGGAGTGACTAATAGGAACATTATGTACAACATGCATGTAGAAACACTTGAACAACAATTTTTAACATGGAACATAACACAGGGAGTGTGTTAGAAGGTTATATACTTCGCAAACTTTTTGTTCCTTGGGTATACTGTATTTGGCTGAATAACATTGCTCTCATGTATTGCAAACAAAAATATGTAATAATTTGTTATTATTTTATCATGTATCGATGACGTAATTATTAATATGTATTTTAATTTCCTTATTATTTTTTTTATGTGGGGGAAAAAATTTTTTTTTATAGATATGAGTCTGTTTCAAAACTTGAAATTGAAGCGTCGTAACGTGGATACTCGAACCAGCGTGTACGATGAGCTGGAGAACGACGTGATGGTGAGGTCTGGCGCGACGGAAGTGCACATCAAAAGCGAAGGTAAAATCGAAAAAGATCGCGGCAGCGTGTTCGATGGCGGTGGAAGTGTGAACGAGCTAAAATGGCGTTTGAAAAAGATCGGTTACGCGGACGAAGACGAACTGGTAGTCGCCAGGCCATCTAACAATAATAATATGAACGGGAACGGTAACGGTCACGGCGGCAGTCGCGTGACGCATTACTCTTCCGCCGCGCTCCGTATGGGGGAGAGCGGGGGAGTGTGCACCATGGTGTGGACGCAACCGGCCAGCCTCATCAGACTCTCCCCGCCCGAAGGCGCTACTGGTCCAAGAGCTGATCTCAAATTGACTCACGAAGCTCTTAACTTAACGGTTCCCACTTGGGCCAAACAAACGTCCACCTCGTCTTCGTCATCTTCCTCCACTTCGTCGTCCAAGAGCGAAGGATGTAAACAGGAAGTGGACGATGACATGGATGACGACGACCCCATGATTTGTATGATATGCGATGATAGAGCGACTGGGCTTCATTATGGAATCATCACGTGTGAAGGGTAACGTTACATTTTTTTTTTAAAAAAATTATTTAATATCACAAAAATACTTAGTTGAAAAAATTTTTTTTTTATCAAAATTAATTAGTGTAATATTATTATGTGAACAGTGACAGGTTAATTAAAAGTGTTAATTAGGCGCAATTAACTTTCAATTTTAAGTTCTGCAAAGATCGATACTGAATTATCAAGTTTTTAAGTTTTATACGCCAATTTAATATTTCGTAATATATATTTTATGGTTTGACTGCCCAATGTTATTATTATTATTGGAAATTTCTAGATCCGCTGACCTTTAACTTTTGCCTACGTTTTGAGTCAGATTAGCGTGAGTCATAATTTTAGTCAAGGTATCATCAAAGTTATTTTAGTACTAATATTTTTTTCTTTCTTTCTTTCTCTTTTTTTTTTTTTTTCCTTTAAAAAAAAACTCCTGCTTTGCCATTAAAATAACTTTCAAACTAAATTTACCGTAGTTGAAATAGCTGGCAAATTATTTTTACTAAAATCCCCGGTGAAAATAGTATTTAAGTCGGCTTTGAAAATATTTCTCTGAACTTATTGTCTCTCACAACGTCTCAAAGCTTTTAAATTAAATTTTCGTTTCAATCGCGCTCAGCTATTACATTTATGGAAGTGGACTAAGGAAAAATGGGCAATAAATTCTAATCGATATTTCCTTAATGGTTTATATTGATTTTCTTATTAATAGTACAAATCACATGTATATTTAAAAATGATAAAAAAAAGACATAAACAGTGTTTAAGCACTGTGACCTGTGGCCTTAACCCATTAACATCAAATCGATTATCCCCGACAACCCATTAAAGAGTCATTATTTAACATCGACATCATCAAAAAAAAAATAATACATAGGATAAAGCCAGGCAACCAGATCAAAAATGAATAGAGAAAAAACAAATCGGATAATCATCGCTTGTATTACCCCTACCATGACTTCTTCATATCACACAATAATTACTTTTACTGTTTAACCTCCTATTTCTTGAAATTCATAAAATACAGTAATACTAAATGCAGAATCCACAATTTACATTTATTAACCCCTTTTTTTTATCAAATTTATCGCAATAGATAAGGAATACAGTATTATTTATAGCCCGAGTGTTTATTGCTATTCAGTTTCAACAACTTTGTTGATAAATTGCTTAATTATCTTTTAATTTTCCGGGTTTTTTGTATTCAAACGTATTACTGGTTTATTCGCCTTATTAAAATATTAATATAATGTAAAACTTAAAATCCATTTATGGTTTTGAATAACTTATTCTTTTTTTAAATTTTATAAAAAAAAAGTTGAAGATGCGTAGAAATAAACCGGTCTTACTTTTTAATTTCGAATGTGCAGTATGTAAATTTGACAGATTAATAATTGTGAGCATGCGTGTTAACAGATGCAAAGGCTTCTTCAAGCGAACTGTGCAGAACAAACGCGTTTACCAGTGCGTGGCCGACGGTCATTGCGAGATCAATAAGGCGCAGAGGAATCGATGTCAATACTGCCGATTTCAAAAGTGTCTGAGTCGAGGGATGGTTCTAGCTGGTAAGTACGGTATTCTTTTACTAGAATAGGAATGTAATGATCGCTGTTACGCAGGAAATCACCACCACCCATACTTTTAAAACCTTCGAGATAAAAATAATTGATACAATAATGTTAAAGGGGAAATCACTATTTCAAAATCTAATGCGGTAGATCCTTCAATGAAATTAATTTCATATACTCGGAGAAATTTTTTTTACGATCTTTTAAATACTTTACTTTTATTAATGATTTTTTTTTAAAATAATTGCGAGTATTATATTTAATTACAGTATATTTGCCCGATGTATTTTTGTATTATAAAATGCAGGCGGCAATTAATAACTTTTTCTTATGCGATTTTGATTTTATAATATCACCAAGATACAGATATCACTTCTTAAAAAATAATTTATAAGCAAACTTTTAATAAATGCCAAAAAACACGCACTTAAAATTATATAATAATTATAATTGAAAATTATTAAATTTTGTCGAAAGAGCAAGTAATCTTCAGCATAATAATATTAAATTTTATAAAAGATCACCGACATCGTTTAAAAAATTATAAATCCAAACATTTTTTTGGTAATTTCATCTTATTGGAATTTTGTGAATACCAACATTTAACTAATTTTTTTTTAATGTAAACACCAAGTTAGTATCGGAACTTATAAATTTTCAAATCTGTAAAGAAACCATAATCAAAATTTTATTTTTTATTTGAATTGTGTGGGATTTGGTCATTGTGTATGGATACTCTGTTTACTATTGATCCTAATATAATAAAATATGAACACAAAAATTTATGACAATTTGTAATTTTATTTACGATTAAAATTGTCAGCCAAAAAAAATGTGTTCGCATCTTCTTTTTTATTTTCTTTTGAAAATTAATAAAATGTGTAGTTAATTTCAATGTTATTAAATTTTTTTTTTAGCCGTTCGTGAAGATAGGATGCCAGGTGGTCGAAATTCTGGGGCTGTTTACAACTTGTACAAGGTTAGTTGAGCGCTTTCGTCCTTAAAAACTCACCACCTACACCAACTTTTTTTTTTCTATTTCCTCTTTCAAAACGCAGGTTAAATACAAAAAGCACAAACGAAAAAATGGTCAACTAACAAAAGCGGCGGCGCAGGAAAAAAAGTCCGGCGGAAGAGGTCATTCCATCATCGATCGCCATCATTTCGAATACGACCCGTCTTCCCATAATAATAATAACAACAACAACAACAATCATCAACACGCTCTCGATGAAAAAAGCAACGGACAAATTCTAAAAACGGCATTAACCAATCCCAGCCAGGTCCTTCATTTACGTCACGTTCCCCGGACTTTATCATACAATTGTCACATGACTTACGATCAATGTCACGGTCTTTTGAGTGAATTAGTGAAATGCGATAATTTCGAAGAGATTGCCACGTTGCAGAATTTGGACGAACTAATTGGAACTCAAACGGATTTTTCCAATAAATTGTGCAAACTCGGCGATAACATCGTTTTTAAACTCGTCGAGTGGACCAAACGACTTCCGTTCTATCGTCAAATTCCGGTCGTGGTCCACACCAAACTCTTAACTCATAAATGGCACGAATTGTTAGTTCTCACCACTTCCGCTTATCAAGCCATCCGAGGAAGCAAACACACGAACGAAATGATGGACTTCCGCTCCGATGTGAAGGACAATCTCGAGCGCTTGCAAAGATGCTTGAGTGGGATTATGGGCAAGGAAATTGTGATGGAGGAGTTAGAAATTCAACTGGGGAGTATGGTAGAGAAAATCACTCATCTGGTAAATATGTTCCGAAGGTTAAGGCTGAGTCTGGAGGAATACGCTTGTCTCAAAGTGATTACTATGCTCAAACAAGGTAAGAACAACCTTTTATTACGGTACTCTACGTTCGACAACTGATTAGAAAGGTGTTGCTCACCGCTGCATGAGCTCATACTTGCGCTTGAAACCAAGGATGCTTGTTGCGTGTTTGTTTACAAAGTTCAAGTTGCTCACATATTTTTTTTCGTAACAAAATTGAATTTTTTAAAAAAAAAAAAATTTATACCTATAACTAAAAACTGGTACTGCGATAACAAAAACTCGGGTCACAAACACATCAACTATAGGGTCTTCATTAGTTGATCGCGTTAGTTTTGAAACATGAATAAATCAGTCGAATTTTAATAAAAATGAGTTATTTTTTTAAAAAAAATTACATTAATAATTAACACCTCCCCCGTTTAATAATAAAAAAACAATTTTTAAAATATGACCTCTACAAATGAGTCGGCACGTGTTAATTCGTTCAAGGAAATTTGCATTAATCTTATGGTAGATGCCGGCACATGCCTAGATTCTGTCGGCAGGTGCAGGCTGGAAGTCTGCAAAAGTTTTAGCCGTCAAAGTGAGCACGTTTACCCGTGCCGACTCAATTGTAGAGGTCATATATTCCAAAAATTTGTTTTTTCATTATTAAATTAAATGGGAGGCGCTAATTAATAAAAATATAAAAAAAATAATTCATTTTCATTAAAATTCGACTGATTTATTCCTGTTTCAAAACTAACGTCATCCAACAAAGACCCCTACTTTCTCACATTCAAAAGCATCGACTTTCTTTCCTAAAGAAATAATGCAACGGTAGTAGACCGCAACAATTAAGACGATTTTTATCATAATAAATATGTTGTCAAGTGCTCGTCAATAACCTAACTAAAAAAGTAATAAAAACATTTTTTTTTTTTGGGTCGTTATCTCGACTTTTGCTATTAACCGGTTTTGAATTAGATAATAAATATTGCATCCGTTATTTTAATTGCGCAAACTATTATCGGCAAAGATTATTACTTTTCTACAAAAACCACTTTGATTGAATACAATTACACCCGGTACTGTTTTTACACGAAGGGATACGTTCCTGAAAAAACACGTGTAAAAAAAATTCGTGTAAAATAACTTAAAAATTAATGGGGGAATTCTGTGACATTATATAAGGGCAACCGAAAAATTCATACAGTAGGCCTACAATATTATCAAATTATCATTAATACATAAATAAAGGTATGAAAAATTTGAAAAATTCCCAAAATAAGCAAAAAATATTTTTGAAATTGGTTAAAAAAACTGTGTTATTTCAAAATTTCTCGTGTAAAAAGAGCATTAAATTTTATTTTGAAACCGTGTAAAAAAAATCCGTGTAAAAACAGTACCGGGTGTATTTGATTTTATTGATTGTTTATTCTTTTATTTTTCAAAATTAAGCTAATTTGTTGCGTGTTTTTAGATGAGTGCCCGGAGATGATATGGATTTATAATCGCTACAGCCTTGCTTTAAAGATGTACTGCCTTCAAAGTCATCCGTTACAAAAAGAGAGATACGAAGAACTTTTAGTGCGGATTCCGGAAATACAAATCGCCGCCGATCTTCTCTTACGATCAAAAATGTTTTACGTTCCATTTCTCCTCAACGCAACTTTACAAAGGTAATCGAACCCACACATCATGATCTTCAATGTATCGTCTACCATTTTAATTACTTTATATCAGACGTGCGCAAGCGTGATAAAAAGCTGTTCGAGTGCGGAATTATTTGGGATTATATGGGGAAATAAATATTATCAAATCTATCATATCGTTAAAAACATATTTAAGAAAAAAAAATTATATTTAAACAGATAATTTAAACGAGAATTTTATTGTTGTTATTGTAAAAAAAAATTATTGTTCAATGGTAATTATTATGGTGGAACTTCAAAGTATAATTATTATATATTTTAAATTAAACGTTTGCAAATTTTTAATATTTTGATCAAAATTTATGTACGAGTATTATAATAATTTTATATTTTTTTTTTTTCCTCTAAATTTTTTGTAGAATAATTTAAGTTTAAAAATATTATAACTTATTTATCAGCTTACAATCGAAATCCTTTTCAGTTCGAGTTTCTTCTTTTCGCAGTAAATGACGAAATCATAAAACAGTATAAATTAAAATATAAAATCACAAAGTGCAATTGAAAAATTGGAAGCGTGTTTGTTGTTTTTGATTTTTATTTCTTTGATTTTCTTTAGAAAATTTTACTACACTTGTATTTTATGTCGAGTCTTTATAAAACTTTTATCTGGTGTTGTGAATATATTTTTTATCATATTTCGTTAGCGTTTTATATAAAAAAAATTTAATTTGTTATCTCGCAAAAATTATGTAGAAAGGAAAAGTGTTGAAAAATTACTAAAATATCTGGGTTTTCCAAACTTCCTCAAACTTTTCTTAGTTAAAAAGGAAGAAAAAACCGGTTAAAAGTGCACGAATTATATCCATTTTTGGATTTACTCGTACATGTATTTTGTAAAGAAAAAAAAATATTATATTATATTATTCCAAAAACAGTACCGTAATCCGTATTGTTACGAACACACAAAAATTTGTAAACGAAAATAATATTGTGTGCCTCATAAAAAAAATTTGTTGGATAAACAACATCAAAAAAAAAAAAAAAATGAAAAAAAACCTATTTATTAAAGAAATATTATATAATTTTGTGTTTTGCCCGAATTTTTTTTTACTCGTTGAATCTCGCAGAAATTCAAAAGTTCCTTAAAAAACATAAACTCACTAACAATATTTAGTTTATTAGGCTTAAAAAAGTAATAAATAATAATAATTGTGCTACCAATAATAAATATTGTCGTATGGTGCTTTTACGTTTACTGTACCTTGTTACAGTAAAACCCGTTTACAGTGCGATCCCGCCTATAATGCGGTTTTTGCCCGGTTCCTTGGACAACGCCATTGGAGCATGTTTTAAAAAACCCTCTTAAAGTGCGCCCGCTTATAATAGTGCGACCATATTTGGGTCCCCAGAAACCAAAAGCCTGTATAATAAACCCGCTTATAGTGCGCTCCACTTAAGTAAATTGAAAAAAAAAAAAATGAAAAAAATTTATTTCAAATGCTGTACCTATTATAGGAATTTTTAAATTGTGAAATTTCTGGGCAGTTTTTTCGAGCCAATTACAGTGTCCACGTAAAGAAAAGCCAAAAAAATTGGATAAAAAACAATATTTTTGAATATATGTTTCATTTCCCTAAGAATACATTTTTAGCATTTCCCGGTTATAGTGCGAATTTTTTTCGGTCCCTTGAATCGCACTATAAGCAGCGCCGCCTTTACCACTAGGCTACCTAGGCACCAGCCTAGGGCCCGCCAAATTTAGGGCCCGGATTTGGGCATTA
>JAQGAY010001186.1:0-16053 GCA_034698085.1 Polydesmus angustus | reverse complement strand
GAAAAAAGATTTACAGAAAAAAGATTTACAGAAAAAAGATTTACAGAAAAAAGATTTACAGAAAAAAGATTTACAGATTTGGAAGTTAAAAGATTTAAAATCTAAAGATTTAAAATCTAAAGATTTAAAGTAAAAAGATTCAGAAGTTAATAGATTTGCAGAGGAAAGATTCACAGTGAAAATATTTGGAAATTAAAAGATCTAAATTATAAAAATTTACAGCAAAAAAATTTACAGTAAGAAGATTTAAAATTAAGATTTAAATAAATAAATAAAAAAACCATAGAGAAAGCATGCAAATAACAGAAATCCGTTTCGCACAACTCATTTTCCAGAGAAAAAACAGATAAAGAAAAGCAAAAGATTCCCCAAAGTAACAACACCTAAAAGTGAACAGATTCCAAACGATACGCGGTTAAGGATGGCAGGCCTTGACCTACGGGATTTCCAAATCCATTCAAGTAGTAAATGGCCTACCGCAAACTCTTAAATTTAATTAAAAACACGCTTTAATTAGCGTTTTAATGGATCACATTTCGACATAATTAAATGATGGCGTGTGAGCAGCACAAAAGATGCGCATGAACCACAGCGCCGCCCAACGGAAACGCTTAAAAACGCCATTATTTTAGGTAATTATGTCACAAAAAAAAAGCCCTTCAAATCCTTTTTAAAAAAAATACTGTAGTAAACAAAGCGAACGAAAAGCAAAAGCTATGACGTCATCCACAGCCAAAGACCACGCCTCCTCCACAGCCCCTGAAAGAGAAGCCACGCCCACCACTCCACGTCATGGCAAGGTCGGCAGAGGGCGCTGCGACTCAACGTCAAAAGACTCAACCGGAGAACGAGAAAAAAAGACGGTTCAGGATGCGACCGGAAGTGCGTCGTCGTCTGCTACGAATACCGAAAATCAATCCAGTGGAAAGATTTACAGTGAAAAGATTTATAATGGAAAGACTTATAATAAAAATATTTATAATGGAAAGACTTACAGAGGAAAGATTTACAGCAGAAAGATTTATAGTGGAGAGATTTATAGTGGAGAGATTTACAGTGGAAAGATTTACACTGAAAAGTTTACAGTGAAAAGATTTACAGTGGAAAGATTTACAGTGGAAAGATTTACAGTGGAAAGATTTACAGTGGAAAGATTTACAGTGAAAATATTTATAATGGAAAGACTTACAGAGGAAAGATTTACAGTGAAAAGATTTACAACAGAAAGATTTATAGTGGAGAGATTTACAGTGGAAAGATTTACACTGAAAAGTTTACAGTGAAAAGATTTACAGTAGAAAGATTTACAGTGAAAATATTTATATTGGAAAGACTTATAATAAAAATATTTATAATGGAAAGACTTACAGAGGAAAGATTTACAGTGAAAAGATTTACAGCAGAAAGATTTATAGTAGAAAGATTTATAGTGGAGAGATTTACAGTAGAAAGATTTACACTGAAAAGATTTACACTGAAAAGTTTACACTGAAAAGTTTACAGTGAAAAGATTTACACTGAAAAGTTTACAGTGAAAAGATTTACAGTAGAAAGATTTACAGTGGAGAGATTTACAGTGAAAATATTTACAGTAGAAAGATTTATAGTGGCGAGATTTACAGTGGAAAGATTTACAATAAAAAAAATTTACAGTGAAAAAATTTACAGTACAAAGATTTACAGTACAAAGATTTACAGTGAAAAGATTTATAGTGGAGAGATTTTAATTCTAAATACTGTATTTAAAATGAAAAGATTTAAAGTAAAATGCTTCAAAGTGAAAAAATTCATAGGGAAAATAAGTCAAAGCAAAATGCTTCACGAGTGAGAAGGTTCACGACGGAAAGAATCCCAATAAAAAGATTTACAGTGTGCAGCAAAAGCGCAACAATAGTAAAGCGGCCCCTTGTTATATTTGTATGTCCATTCATTAGCACGTGTCCCGCATTACACCTTCGCGCATGTAGTGAAAGCCCACAGTAAACATCGCAGCTGCCCCTGAAATACCCCTCTCTCCCATTCAAATAGCATTGTTCCGCCACGCTCTCCCTTCTCATTCATCGCTTCATCATTTTCCATCACAAACAAACAATTGTTATTTAATTTTTGTATTTATCATTTTCATCTAACAAAAATACAATTTTTGGAGAACGTAATTGCCTACATCAATCACGCGCGCAAAGTATCGATTTACGCTCATAAAAATATACGCAACAACAAACGGAAATGAAAAAAAATAATAATACATGTAGTAATAAATATTATAATTGAATTAATAACACGCTCATCATTACGTTATACGCTTAAAAAAAAAAACGATAAAAAAATCATCACTCGAAAAGCGTTATTTCATTAAGAAAAATATATAACGCTAATCAAAAATACGGTATTAAAAAACGTACAATTTGTGAATTATTATGATTAAATTTATTTTAATTTTTTAAAAAATAGCGTTGAGACAGTAAAATTACGGTATAAAAATCATCTCCAAAAAATTACAGCTCTCCCCGTTGTTACGTAATTACGTCGTCAGAAATTATAATAACGTAACATAAACGTATATTAAAAGAAATTTTTAAAAACTGTAACGTCATAAAAAACAAAATTAAAATTTGAAAAACGAGTAATAACCTTTTCAAATTCTTAAAATGACGTTATACAAAACCTTAAAAAAAAAAAAAATACATAAATAGCGACATAAAAAACAAACGTCTGAAAAACTTAAAAATATTCCAAATAACGTTATAAAAACTTTAATATGACGTTGCGCTATGAAGCTCAATGACGTCATAAAAAAGACCACCATTTTCTAAAAGCTTTAAAAACTCATAAAAAATAAAATTTCAAAAGCCGGAAATGTCAAATAACGTTACAAAAATCCGGTCTCCCATATTAAAAAAAATATACAGTGTTCGTTGGATGACGTTAGTTTTGAAATATGAATAAATCAGTCGAATTTTAATGATAATTAATTACTTTTTTATATTTACATTAATCAACACCTCCCATTTGCTAATAAAAAACAATTTTTAGATTATGACCTCTACAACTGAGTCGGCACCTGTCAATGCTCTCGGGGAAATGTAAATTAATCCTGTGGTAGATGCCGGCACATGTCGACATTCAGTCGGCAGGTGCAGGCTAGAAATCCGCAAAAACTTTAGTCATTAAAGTGAGCACGTAAACACGTGCCAACTCAGTTATAGAGGTTATATTCTAAAAGTTGTTTTTTATTATTAAATGGTAGGTGTTAATTAATGTAAATTTAAAAAAAATAATTAATTTTCATTGAAATTCGACTAATTTATTCATGTTTCAAAACTAACGTCATCCAACGAACACCCTGTATAATAAAGTAACTAAAAACGAGCGTAACGCCTTAACCGCGTTAGAATATAACGTTTTCTGCCAAAAACTCCTTTTTCTCTTTTATGCGTTTACGATATCCGATAACTTGTACCGCAACGAGGTGAACGCTAAATCTCTCTTTCCGCCGCCAGAGGTCGCCGCAGCTAATCACGAGGCTTAGGAAACGCAATCAACGCCGAAAATCCCTCGAATTAAGTGGCGTGGGTGGGCGGGGCTCACGATGCGTCGGTCACGGAGAGCGATGACGTCAGAACTCATCACACCCCGCCTCCCTTAGCCCCTCGCGTCTCTATTAATAAATCATCCGCATCAGCCGTTCGCTGATAGAGGGCGCTGCATCCATCATCAGTGCTGGTGGGGATGGAGAGGTAGAGGTCAAGTGGCAGTGACGTCAGGCCACATCCGGTCGGCGCCAAAAACTTAATCTTCACAGCGTCAACAGACTTTGCGGAATGAGAAACGTTAAACCCGAAAAAATAAATAGAGGGGAAAAAAAGAGGATGTGACGTCATAATCCATTCGGCTCATTCTCTCGTTCACTTTGAATCCTTTGGCGTTGCATCTTTTTACTTT
Source organism: Polydesmus angustus (assembly GCA_034698085.1). Classification (NCBI taxonomy): domain Eukaryota; kingdom Metazoa; phylum Arthropoda; class Diplopoda; order Polydesmida; family Polydesmidae; genus Polydesmus; species Polydesmus angustus. The sequence continues at coordinate 12,111 of JAQGAY010001186.1, read as the reverse complement.
GCATCCTTTCAATTTGGATCTTTTTTCTTTGCATCCTTCGGCTGCGAATTAATTCACATTAAATCTCTCCACGATAAATCTTTCTACTTTTTCGCTCTAAATCCTATTGCATGAGTTTTTTTTTTTTTTTTTTGCAATTTGAATTTGCTCAATTTCAATTTCGAATCCCCCTGCATTGAATCCTTTTAGATTGAAAATCCTTTCACATTGAAGCTGTTGTGTAGGCCTATGCAATGTTTACGTGGTGAGTAGGTATAAAGCTCGTGTTGTGACCGGAAGTAGATATTTTAAACGCGGAATAGAGCAATTCAATGTTAGAAAAAGTGATTAAAATAAAGTTTTTGCACGTGTCATTCAAATATTTAGAATTATTAAAGGCATTTAATGCTATTTCAATTGGGAGCACTTTTTTTACGCACACCGTGTATATAAATGACAACGATGATAACGAAGTATAGGGTGTTCGTTGGATGACGTTAGTTTTGAAACATGAATAAGTCAGTCCAATTTTAATGAAAATCAATCATTTTTTATCTTTATATTAATTAACACTTCGCATTTAATAATAAAAAACAAATTTTAAAATATGACCTCTACAACTGAGTCGGCACGTAATAATGCGCTTAAGGAAATTTGCAAAAAAAGTGCCGAGATTCAGTCGGCAGCTGCAGGATGTGAGTCCGCAAACTCTTTAGCCGTCAAAGTTAGCACGTGCCGACTCAGTTGTAGAGGTCATATTCTATAAATTGTTTTTTATTATTACATGGGAGGTGTTAATTAATGTAAAATTTAAAAAAAAAAATTTATTTTCGTTAAAATTCGACCGATTTATTCATGTTTCAAAACTATCGTCATCTAACGAACACCCTATATAAAAAAAAGCGACGTAAATAGCGATTGGAGGAGACGGGAGGAGAGGAGAGGAGAAGAGGAGGCTATTTAAAATCTCTTTGAAATAAATAAATAAACAATCTCCCCCACCCACTTGCACACCCCACCCCACCTCCCTTTCATAAACAAACACCTATTTTAAGATGTTCTATTTGCGAACATTTCTTTTGTTTGACTTTTATAAACAACTCTATTTTTTTTTTTTTTTTGTCTTTAAAAACAAAAAATTCGTGTTTAAAAAAAAATGTCAAAATAAAAAAAATTTAAAATGAAATTGGTAATTATTATTATTTTTTAATGAGAGAATGATGAGGTGTGTGCGAAATGAAGATGAAACGACAGCTGCTGTGACACGTGCACACAAAATGGCGGCTGATGACGACAGCGCCTGCAATGGAAACGAGCGTGTTTTTATTCCCAAATGAATCTCTCCCGAAATATTTCCCATTCAACTAATTCAATTTCGCTGTAAAACAATCCGAGAAAAAAAATGAGATTATTCTCATTGAAATCTATGCAAAAAAATCAACCTCTAAAACACAAAACCTCTCTAAATAAAAACCTCTATAACTCAAAAATTCTATACTGGAAATCTTGTTCCGGACAATATTTTCAACAAATACCTCTGTAATTTAGATTACGTAATCTAGAAAATGAGAGTTAATTTTGATCTCTGTCAATAGAAAGAATACCATAACCTATTTTACTTCTACAAGTGAGATGTGTATTTATTTTACCTCTATAAGTGAGATGGGTATTTATTTTACTTATTTAAGTAAAAAGGGTACCGGTAGTGGTTGTGTTACCTTTATAAGTGGAAATTATTGGCTAATTTTCTTCTTCAAGAAACAAGAATACAAATTTTCCCCTCTGCAAAAGGGAAGTATGCACAATTTAATCTATATAAGTGGGAAGAATGATTATTTTTATCTCTACAAGTGCGAAGTATACACGTTTTTCCCTCTATAAGTGGGAAGTACACCTAATTTTATTTTAATAAGTGGAAAGAATGATCATATTTATTTATATAAGTGGAACGCATACGCATTTGTCCCTCTACAAGTGGGAAGTACACATAATTTTACTTCTATAAGTAGGAAGAATGATCATTTTTATCTCTATAAGTGTAAAACATACGCATTTGTTCCTCTACAAGTGGGAAGTACACATACTTGTACTTATATAAGTGGGAAGAATGATCATTTTTATCTGTATAAATTGAAAGTTCTTTCCTTACTACTGGTATAAGAAAGAAAAATATAAGTTATTTCTACATCTATAAGTGGGAAGTGTAATTTCCTTTTATTCGAATAAAAAAAAAAATAGAGCACACTTATTCCGTTGTATATTTCAAAATGTACGTCTCCACTTCTCTTCATCAGGCTAATAAAAGCTATAACTAATTAAAAATCGGAACTTAATTAAAACTTTAAGCGACGCCATTTTTTCTATTTCTTTAAAAACATTTTTATTTTTGATGAAAATAATAATAATTAACTTTGCCGCCATTTATTTTTTGTAAGGAGACGTTTGCCGGATGGTTTCGAGTCGCATCACAGCAGCCGGAAACTGATTCGATTTACGTCTTCTGACGTCATTCATCGTCTCTCTCTCGCAGGTATTATTAGCGCTCGTTATCGACTAGACTCACCACCCATCCAACATAATGGTATTAAAAAAACTCCCTAAGACCATAGACATAAAACGTATACGCAATATAAACAGAATAAAAAGTAAAAAAATGATGGAGTGGCATTTTAATTACAATGACGTATTGGAATAATTATGCTAATTCGGATTAATAATTAACAAGAGAGAAAAAAACTCCATTGAAATTTCCATCAAAATTAATATTGATTTTATTAATTTGTTCAATATAATCATTCAAATTGAACGAGAAATAAAGTTTTCGTTAGATGACGTTAGTTTTGAAACATGAATAAATCAGTCGAATTTTAATAAAAATTAATTATATTTTTTAAATTTACTTTAATTAACATCTCCCATTTATTAATAAGAAACACTTTTTGGGATAATACCTCTGTAACAGAGTCGGCACGCGTAAACGTTCTCACTTTGACGGCTCAAGCTTTTGCGGACTTCCAGCCTGCATCTGCCGACTGCATCTCGGCACGCGCCGGCATCAGCCGTAGGATTAATGCAAATTTCCTCGAGCGCATTAACACGTGCCGACTCAGTTGTAGAGGTCATATTCTAAAAATAGTTTTTTATTATTAAATGGGAGGTGTTAATGTAAATTTTTAAAAAATAATTCATTTTCATTAAAATTCGACTGATTTATTAATGTTTCAAAACTACGTCATCCAACGAACACCCTGTACGTTTTGCGGTCAAAATAAAAATAGATGACGTTTACAAAAACTTCGATTTAGAGAGGTTTTCGCCGTCAAAATTATGATATAAAATCTTAACTATAAATATCGAGAGATTTTGTACTCGCAATTTCGATATTATTAAAGAGGTTTTGTTCTAAAAAATGTAAACATACAGTAGAACTCGGTTATAATAAACTCGGATATAGAGGACATTGCCGGTCCTTTGAAATGCATTACAACCGAGTTCTACTATAATTACTGTATATAGAGAATTTTCCTATAGAGATTTACACGTTAAAACTTCAATATGAATAAAAGTTTTTTACCAAAAAAATTTGCTATTTTAAGAAGGTTTCGCTATCAAATCCTTGCGACTTTTAAGGGGTCAACCTTCCAAATAATATACACTTCATCACAGTTTAAATTAACGAGAATTTTTTCACCATTAAAATAAAAAAAAACAAAACAAAGAAAAACTCGTGAAATTCGTTATTCTGACAAAAATCGCTTTCATATGGTTACCGCGGGAAGGGTGCCGATCGCCAACGGCAGCCAACTTAAGCCTAACCCCGCTGACGTCACGCGTCTTTCCCCAAAAATATAATATCGAAGCATTCAGTTCCAAAGTGGTCCAGTTAAATTTTAAGCTTTTATGGCAAACTCTTACTCGGAAAACATCGCAATTAATCGAGTGGCTGCACTTAGGTAAGTACTTAACTTCCACTCTTACTGTTTTCAATCGCTCACCTATCATAATTCACTTTTCGTCTTATAACGACGAGGTTTGACTCAACCGGAAGTGCATAATTTTCGAATTTAATTTCTAATTAATCTCAATTAAAATAAATTATGCAAAAATTCAGTTTACTTTTTGCATTTTACAAGAATTACTGAACTTTTAAGTGGTCGATTAAGTTGAATGGATTTGTGCGACGTGGACCACTTTGGAACTGAGCGCCACAACAACAACAAGCACAGTGGCCCACCTGTAAACCACGATAGTCCACCTGTCTTCCCTCGACCGTACCGCAACACACACGCGCGTCACACACGTCACCAGTGGAACGGAAGCAGGAGCAGCGTCACAACGTGTTCACATGTTATTCCAAATGAAGAGATTTTTCGCGCACTTTGCTCATAGGGGTTGACCGCGGAGGAGGCAGCGGCTGCGGCACACCCTCGGCAGCGAATGTGGCGGTGGAAGGGAGAGGGAGAGGAGAGCAGCGCTCCACGCGGTAACCATGGCGACGAGTGAGCAGCCGCCGCCCTGCCATTGGGCGAGGGGCGGGGCTGAGCGGAGGCAGACGGAGGCGGAAGGATGGAGACGGAGAAAGAGGAAGAATCAACGCTGCTATCTACAACTTCGATCTGCGTCTTCTTTTTTTATTAAAATTTAATTTTATTTAATGGAGCGCACCTTTTATTTCAGCGTGAAATAATTTTTCCCACGCTTTTGTTTAAATAAAAAAAATACCGGTATATAAAAAGGAAATGTAAAGAATAAGCAAAGACGACAAAAGCTTCGATTTCCAAAAACAAAAATGGTTCAAAGTCAAAAAGGTTCAAAGTCAAAAGATTCAAAAGTGAAAAGATTCAAAAGGATTCAAAGTCAAAAGTTTCAAAATTGAAAAATCTAAAGTAAAAAGATTTAATGTGAAAAGATTTACAGTAAAAAAAATTAATGTGAAAAGATTTAAAGTCAAAAGATTTAATGTGAAAATATTTAATGTGAAAATATTTAAAGTCAAAAGAATCAAAGTGAAAAGATTTACAGTAAAAAAATTTAAAATTGAAAAGATTTAAAGTAAAAAGATTAACAGCGAAATCAGTAACAGTGAAAAGATTTAAGGTAAAAAGATTCAAGGTAAAAAGATTTACAGTGAAAAGATTTAAGGTAAAAAGATTCAAGGTAAAAAGATTTACAGTGAAAACATTTATAGTGAAAAGATTTACAGTGAAAAAATCTACAGGGACAAGATTTACAGCATTAAGATTTACAATGAAAAGATCTACAATAAAAAGATTTACAGTAGAAAGATCTTCAATAAAAAGATTTACAGTAGAAAGAACTTCAATAAAAAAATTTACAGTAGAAAGATCTTCAATAAAAAGATTTACAGTGGAAATATTCAAAAGAAAAAGATTCAAAGTAAACCTGTTTATCATTAGAAAGCAACGTAACATCAGATACCGGTAATACGTATTGCACTTTAATTTTCTTACAAAAAGAATAATTTAATTTGATTAACTAAAAACACAAATACAAATTAATCAGACTTTACTGAACTAATTCGAGTGACAAAGCGTTCCGATTTAATCAAAATAATTGGTAGGCTTCATCATTAAGATTAAAGGGTCATTTCCATGCAGCAGCCGCAGTATAATTGCAATGGTGGTTTTTGCAGCCAACGAGACGGGGTTAAAAATGCCTGTTTTCAGAGGGATAACAAATGCATTCGATTCACCATCTCCCTCTCCTTCCACACAAACTAACACCATTTCCCTCGAACAACATAAAAGCTCCATAAACGCAGCCGTCCATAGACGTCTCTTAAAGAAAAAGATTCCTTATGGGACTATAACAGCGCGCGATCTCTCTCCATATTACAACTATGGCATGATGTTGAAAATATATCGATATTATTTTGCGAAATATCGAACCATACTAACGTGTAGCGAACTATCGCTGCCGACAAATGGGTACGGTGTATCGTTTGTCTTATGAGTCTTTTGTCGTATGCCCATTTGTCGTTTTCAGCCGGTACCATTGTATGTCGTTACCGATTATTCGGCAGTCCCCATACTAAAACGATATATTGAAAAATTATCGATACCATAATTATGTAAATCGATATTTGTCAACATCATGCCATAGTTGTAATATTGAGATAGATTGCGCTTTATTATAGTCCCATAAGGACTTATCTGCTTACTGCAACAAATATTTTTTACTTATTTTTAATTTTAAAAAAAGAATAGAAGAGCAAAAGAGCGAGAGAGATAATGTGAGTGAAAGAGTGATTGAGAGCGAGCAGCAGGCCAATTAGAGAGAAAGAAAGGAAGGAAGAAGAATGCCAGCGGTTAACTAGAAAAAAGAAACAACTAAATACAGTACTGTACAGGAAGAGTGTTGGAAAAAGATTGAAAAGAAAGAAAGAAAGTGCATGGCTTTCCCATTACGTCATTAGCCCACTTAACAACACACCTTCCCGGGCTTATCGTATTTTTCGCTTTTACGCTGTTTCAGATTCCGCTCATGTTTTTCAGTTACTAGGAAGTCTCAAAAAACCGCTCAGCATCTTAGCCCGTGCATTTAGAATGCAACGTAAACAATGTTAAACTCTCGTCATTCATGCTCTCTACCACCAGAATATCTCAAAATATACTCAATCATCCAAAACTTCCGCTCTGCGTCTCATATTTTCGAAATTGCATCCCTATAATGCACTTAATTACTAATAATACTGTTTTTACGCGGGTTTTTACACGTATAAAAAAAATTCGTGTAAAAAAAGTATTGGGGGAATTCTGTGATATTTTACGAGTATATGGGCTACCAAAAAATACATACATACTTAAAGGTATGAAAAATTTCCAAAATAAGCAAAAAATATTTTTGAAATTGGTTAAAAACTCGTGTTATTTCAAAATTTCTCGCGTTAAAAGAGGATGAAATTTTATTTTCAAACCGTGTTATTTAAATTTCGTGTAAAAAAAAAAAAATCCGTGTACAAAGAGAATTAGGTGTACTACTAAATTCCGCTCTGCATTTTCGTATTTTCCAAAATGCACTCCAACTGTGGTTTTATTGAGAGAATAAAGAGAGATTAAGGCGGGGCGAATAAAACGCAACGAAGAGTGTATTAAAGAGAGGAAAGAGAGAGAGAGAAAGAGAGTTAATGAGTGAGTGAGAGAGAGATGGAGAGAGAGATAGAGATAATGCCGTAAGAGTCGATTAACGAGCTTTCCGTTCCTCTCGATAAGCATCTGCGCTACACCTCCTTAACATTTTCCTTCGTCTTAATTAATCATCCGCCATTAAAATAAAAATTCCGTCGCGGAAAATTAAAAAAAAAAAACCAGCGCTAATTGAAATTTCAATGACAAGGTTAATTAAGCGACTCATCGTCTGCTCCATCTCTCTCTCACTCTTTCACTCTCTCTATCGCTCTCTCGCGCTATTTCTTAGTAATTAATATCCTTTCTCGATAAATCTCCGCAACACTCTCCCACCGGAACCCTTACTTCCGGTACACCTATTCATCGCATTCAAACTTTAGAGTAATTAAAAAATTAATAAATTTTAAAACAAACGTGATTGGCTGAGGAAGTAAATGACGTCATTGCGTTTAGCAAAAACATAAAACCAATTTAATCCAACATCATCAAAACCAACATAAAATCATGCATTCTATTATTATACTAGAGTCCATTTTCTTCATGCATTTCCAATGTATAAAAAGGACACTCGTACGTTGAAATGTGTTTTCTGCGCCAGTGTCCATTATAACTATACGTTTCTGATGAAAGAAAAGGACACTCGTTCATAAAAATATGTCTACCAAAAAATATTATATATAAACGTGATTTTTAGAATTTAAATGGACAAGTTTTATAAGGAGCGATGACGTCATTAGGTGTGCAATTCGTAATAGTAATAAAAAACACGCGTACAGTATTGTTTATATTTGGCTGCTTCAATGGCGAAACTCGAAATATAAATATTTTTAGTTCAACGCAAAAAATAAATAAATAAATAAAAAAGAGAAAGAAAAAAACAAAAATTGGTTGAAAATGAATTTAGTAGGTTTTGGAAGTAAACCAACACGATTTATTAGAGAGTGAAACAAGGGGTCAAACTACCACCCCTCCCTCGTAATAATGGCGGGAAATGATGAAAAGATGGCGGTGGCCATTTGAGATATTTTTTTCAATCAAATAAACGAAGCTTTCAATGGGAGAGATCGAAGGTCTCCGAAGATAAAAACGGTAAAAAAGCAGACTATGACGTAATACTGCGGCGCACCCTGTACCAGCGTTTTTCCCGCCAAACAGATCGCTTACAAAAGCAATATTTAAAAAGAGAGAGAGAGAGAGAAAAAGAGAGGGAGTGGGAGTGAAGTGTGAAAATTATGTTTTCTCCTTGAATAGGGTTTTGCAGGCGGATGTGGGTCACCCACAGACAGAACGATGCTAACAGAGAGAGAGAGGCTATTTATACCCTTCGCTCCCCTCGGCGTATTAAGCACGGGTGTCACCGGAACGCATTCCGACCTTAGCCTCCTCCACTTCCGGTACACATATCACTGCTGATTTCCCCAATCGCACCTTTTCACCCCATATCGAATCACAAATATTTTTCAATTGGAATCTTTTTATACAAAAAAAAAAAAAATGATCACAAGCCTCTGTGGAAATAATTTTGAATCTTTTGACTTTGAATCCTTTGACTTTGCATTCATTCGTTTTGCATTTTTTTTTTTTTTTTGAATCCGTTTACTTTGCATCCTTTTACTTTGCATCCTTTTACTTTGAATCTTTTGATTTTGCATTCACTCGCCTTGCATTTTTTTTTTTTTTTGCATCCTTTTACTTTGAACCCTTTGACTTTGCGTCCTTTTACTTTGAATCTTTTAACTTTGAATCCTTTGACTTTGCATTCATTCGCTTTGCATTTTTTTTTTTTTTTTTTTGCATCCTTTTACTTTGAACCCTTTGATTTTGCATCCTTTTACTTTGAATCCTTTGACTTTGCATTCATTCGCTTTGCATTTTTTTTTTGCATCCTTTTACTTTGCATCCTTTTACTTTGAATCTTTTGATTTTGCATTCACTCGCCTTGCATTTTTTTTTTTTTTTGCATCCTTTTACTTTGAACCCTTTGACTTTGCGTCCTTTTACTTTGAATCTTTTAACTTTGAATCCTTTGACTTTGCATTCATTCGCTTTGCATTTTTTTTTTTTTTTTTTTGCATCCTTTTACTTTGAACCCTTTGATTTTGCATCCTTTTACTTTGAATCCTTTGACTTTGCATTCATTCGCTTTGCATTTTTTTTTTGCATCCTTTCACTTCGAATCTTTTGACTTTGCATCCTTTTACTTTGAATTCTTTAACTTTGAACCCTATGACTTTGCATCCTTTTACTTCGAATCTTTTGACTTTAAATCTTTTGACTTTGAATCCTTTGACTTTGAATCCTTTGACTTTGAATCCCTTGACTTTGAATCATTTGACTTTGCATACTTTTACTTTGCATCCTTTTAACTTTGAATCCGTTGACTTTGCATTCATTCGCTTTGCATTTTTTTTTTTTTTTTGCATCCTTTTACTTTAAATCCTTTTATTTTGAATCCTTTGACTTTGAATCCTTTTGATTTGAATCCTTTTACTTTGCATCCTTTTACTTTAAACCCTATCACTTTTCATCTTTCCATTTTGCACTCTTCCACTTGCACGTGGCTTTCCCTGTTTCTTTTATTTATTCATAATTAACGTTATTAAAATTATAAAAGCGATGAAAAACGCCTCAAAAATCAATAAATTCACAATTAAAAATTTGCATAAATTTTAATTACCGGTACAATCCAAAAATAATTATTTCGCGAAATTTGTAATTAATAAAACTCCCTGGAATTAAAGTCGCGCATGCGTAGTGAGACCAAAAACCCATTTTCGGCGCACCCTGTACGTCTTCATTTTTCGTCCCGGAAAAAAAAAAAAAAGAATGTTTTGCAAAACATTTAAAAAAGCTCCTTTTAAAACTCGGAAAATTTATGGCCGAGCAAAATGGTCTGGTCCACCTGCGCATGCGCAACGTCACCAGAGATTAAATATAGATTTTCGCGCTGCATACGTCATCACCTTCGCCGGCCAATTAAAAGCCAGCACTCCATTTCAATCGAAACACTGCGGCGGCGCATAAGAGAGATTTTTGGTTATGAGACGCGGATTTTAACCTACGTTTTTAATACTGTATTTGGTATGGGGCGCCAAAACTCTGCGTATTAACGATTTTCCCGTAACACAATTTTTTTTTGACGCAATGCACCCTGCGCATTTTATTACGCGCAGACACTTAATAAACTAACCTAACACTACAAGATTCCTTTCATTGTTTTTATTTAAGAACCACCTGCCATTTAGGCTACAAGAGGATCATTTGACTATAAAGCCTTATACATTTTTTCCCTTCCTTATGAATTTTTTCTTTTCTTTATAAATTTTTTCCCTTCCTTGTAATTTTTATTTATTTTTTATAACAAATTTTACTTCCTTATACAGGTTTTCCTTGATTAATTTTTTTCTATTTCTTATAAGTTTTTTTTATTCATTACAATTTTTTTATTCCTTATTTTTTTTTTATTCTATATCCAGTTTTTTCTATTCTTAAAATTGTTTTTATTCCTTATAATTTTTTTATTCCTTATAATTTTTTTATTCCTTATAATTTTTTTATTCCTTATATTTATTTTTATTCCTTATACATCTTATTTTTTATTTCTTTCTTAAAATTTTTTTCTTTATTTCTTCCTTATAATTTTTTTCTTTTTTTCTTCCTTATAATTTTTTTCTTTATTTCTTCCTTATAATTTTTTTTCTTTATTTCTTCCTTATAATTTTTTTTCTTTATTTATTCCTTTTGTGGAACTTAAGAATCATAATCACTTCCGGTTTTAGATAGCTAAATAATCTTCTAAAAAGATGTCCCTATCCAAATGACCCTACAAACATTATGCCAAGTGCGTAATTTCGATCGGCAGTGATTTGGCGCGCCATAAGGCAGTGTTTGCTATGGCCACGTGTTGCTCTGACGTCACCTGTGACGATCGATTAACTTCCCTCCCGAGAGACAGGGAAGGGGCGTGACCTATGGCCACCTCACGTCACTTCCACTTTCTCTCGCCCGCAGACAAATTAAGTGCGGCTGAACCTTCGCTCGACCTTCCATCCTAAATAAATTAACTTCCGGTCATCAGCAGTCAACCTCGTTCAATGTCACTGGTCGAAAGGGCGTACAAAATGGAGTCTCGGTTTGACTGTGAAAAGGAGTGACCAATACCATTTTACGACTTTCTTGCCTCAGGAAATTAACGCGAGCTCGTACAACGCGGATTTCAACCATCGCTGAGGTTGTTACTGTATTAAACAAGAGGGTGTGTGGTTGACACGCACGCCAGAAGTGAAACACAAATAGTTTGATATCGGTACTATTTTTTTAAGGGAAAATAAATGTTATTATTTAGGGCCTATAGATTTTTTTTATGAGGAATATTTTTGATTATTTGAGGATTTTTCGATTTATAGATTTTTTTAAAAATTAATTACCGGTATCTAATTTGAGCTTTTAAAATTAATTATCTAATTTGAGCTTTTAAAATTAATTATCTAATTTGAGCTTTTAAAATTAATTTCCATGATAATGTACATACGGTATTATTAAACAGTTTAACATTAAATTAAATACTGTTATTTATTAAAATAATTGTGAATGCCCCGTGGGAAGAAAATTGCGAAAACATCATTTCAATCGTCATATCCGTCGTATACTTCCGTCGTATTCGCCCAATGGCGCCAATTCTTGCTTACCCCGGCTAAAAAAGTGTTTCACTTCAAAAAGTCTTGTCCCTCGCACAGCACGGGACAACATTTCAGCTTTTAATGGACTACATTGTACAGTACTTTGAATCTTTCTGGCTTACTGTAAATCTTTCATAATTTTGAATCTTTCTGGATTACTGTAAATCTTTCATAATTTTGAATCTTTCTGGATTACTGTAAATCTTTCATAATTTTGAATCTTTCTGAATTACTGTAAATCTTTCATAATTTTGAATCTTTCTGGATTACTGTAAATCTTTCATAATTTTGAATCTTTCTGAATT
>JAQGAY010001185.1:0-16056 GCA_034698085.1 Polydesmus angustus | reverse complement strand
ATTTTCATTACACTGAAATTTTATTGTTGCTAAATTTTCATTACACTGAAATTTCATTTTTGCTAAATTTTCATTACACTGAAATTTTATTGTTGCTAAATTTTCATTACACTGAAATTTCATTTTTGCTAAATTTTCATTACGCAAATTTAATTTTGTAAGCGCCCTGTATTTTAAATCTGAGAATTTTTTTTTAATTACGAGTATAAAATGCGATGCCAACTGGTTTATTTTACATTTTGCGCTTGAATTGCAAATTAATATTATTTTTACCAGATTTTACCAAAAAAATAAACGTTTCAACATTTTTCATTTAATTAATATTTATGAGTTATTTCGTAAATTTTGCATTACAGTACATGTATTTATATACGCAAAAATTTTTTTGATGGCTAATTTTATTCGAGGTATTTTAAATTTTTATTAAAAAAAATATTTTGTTTATTTAAAATTTTTAAAAAGAAACAAAAATATTATACCAATATTATTATTATTATTTTTAGTTAATACATAAATGAATTTGGTACAGTATATGCAAATGAGTATGTTGTATCCTTGAGCGGTTTGTTTATTTTCTGCTCTCACCTCACAGGCTCACAATGATTATTATTAGAGGATTAAAGATCACGAATTTCGTTCGCGGCTCACGTGATTTCGTTCACGAGGATGGATGATACCTTTAACTTTTCAACCGTTATAAACTTTATTTAAAAAAACATTAAAGGTCAACGATTGGTCCGATCGGTTCATTAGCATTCATGACGTCAACTCGCCTCAAGCTCCTTTCAATTATTCATCATTACAACTGTCGGCGTTAAATATTTTATTCCAATATTCAAAAATTCCGCTCGGCATATTAGAAGAAACATGGCGGCTGCTCATGAAAAAACCGTACTTCGATCAACCGAAAAGCTCAAGAATATTATTATTCCAATCGAATTTTATTTTATATAAAAAAAACCGAGCACGTTCAAGTAAAACCTATTATAAACCTTAAATATTAACGGAAGTGCGCATAATATTATAAAAAAAATATTTTAAAAACCCTGTATAAGACGGAAACTTAAATTAACGGACAAAAAAACTGCGCACAATTTTATACCCTGTATAAGACTGGAACTTGAATAAACGGAATTGCGCATAATATTATAGAAAAAAAATTTCAAAACCTTGTATAAAACGGAAACTTAAATTAACGGACAAAACGTTTTTTTTTTGTTCTGCGCACAATTTTATACCCTGCATAAAACGGAAACTTGAATAAACAGAATGGCGCATAATATCATAGAAAAAATATTTTAAAACCCTGTATAAGATGGAAATTTAAATTAACGGACAAAAAGTTGTTTGTTTTTTTATTGGTTCTGCGCACACTTTTATACTCTTCATTAGACGGGAACTTGAATAAACGGAATTGCGCATAATATTAATAAAAAGAATATTTTCAAAATCTGTATAAGACGGAAACTTGAATTTACGGACAAAAAGTTTTTTTTGTTCTGCGCACAACTTTATAGCCTGTATAAGACTGGAACTTGAATAAACGGAATTGCGCATAATATTATAGAAAAAAATTTTCAAACCTTGTATAAAACGGAAACTTAAATTAACGGACAAAATGTTTTTTTTTTGTTCTGCGCACAATTTTATACCCTGCATAAAACGGAAACTTGAATAAACAGAATGGCGCATAATATCATAGAAAAAATATTTTTAAAACCCTGTTTAAGATGGAAACTTAAATTAACGGACAAAAAGTTTTTTTTGTTCTGCGCACAATTTTATACCCTGTATAAGACTGAAACTTGAATAAACGGAATTGCGCATAAAATTATTTAAAAAAAATATATTCAAAACCCTGTATGAGACGGAAACTTGAATTAACGGACAAAAAGTTGTTTGTTTTTTTATTGGTTCTGCGCACACTTTTATACCCTGCATAAGACGGAAACTTGAATAAACGGAATTGCGTATAATATTATAGAAAATATATTTTCAAAACCTTGTATAGGGTCATTACGGAACTTAGCAAATTTTGAAAAATGAATAAATCAGTCAAATTTTAACGAAAATGCATTATTTTTTTATATTTACATTGATTAACATCACACATTTAATAATAAAAAAACAATTTTTAGAATATGACCTCTACAACTGAGTCGGCATGTGTAAATATGCTCACTTCGACGGCTAAAGCTTTTGCGGACTTCCAGCAAGCAACTGCCGCCTCCATTTCGGCACGTGCCGGCATCTAGCATAGGATTAATGCAAATTTCCTCAAATTTCCTTGAACGCATTACTATATGCCGACTCAGTTGTAGAGGTCATATTCCAAAAATTGTTTTTTATTATTAATAATGTGATGTCGATAAATGTAAATATAAAAAAATAATGCATTTTCGTTAAAATTTGACTGATTTATTCGTTCTTCAAAATTTGCTAAGTTCCGTGATGACCCTATATAAGACGGAAACTTAATTTTACGGACAAAAAGATTTTTTTTTTTGCTTCTGCGCACAATTTTAAAGAAAACACATTTTAAAACAAACCCTGCATAAGGCGGAAACTTGAATGTACGGGCAAAAAAATTAGGAACGCGCAGCTCTAAACCGGAAACACTAATGTGCAACTCGGCATCTGAAAAGCCATTTTGGTGGCGGAACTAGTTTCACCAAACCCGTTTTGAGTTTAACACCAGTTTCATCGATGGAAACCCGTTTCAAAAGTAGGTTTAAAAAAATGAAGAATGCGAAGAATTATTTACCGCGTGTCATAATAATTATTATCATTATTAACACACGAAAAATATTTTTTTAAAAAAAGAAGAAATTATTTTTTTCGTGATTTCGTTATTACAAAAAAAATTAAAGTATGTTTCTCGCAGCTGGGTTACCTAATCCGCTTTCCTACAATGGAATGCGCGCACACACACATCCCATCAATGCTAAATAGGTGTTTAGCTATTTTCACTTTCTCCAATAGAAAAGTCAAAGTCACGATGCTAAACACGTCATCAATAAACTCTTTTTCTCACGACTCGTTTTTATTTTTTATTATTATTATTGTTATTATTCTTTTTGAGTTTGTAAACTTGGATGTTAATAGAAATTGCTCGCGCTCAATTTCCTTACTTTTTTTCCCCATTTTTTAACAATTACTTTTTTTTTTAGATTTTTAAATGAGAAGAATTTTGCGCGTTAACACACATCTCTTATTATTATGCATTTCTAGGTTTTTATGTTCAATATTTTTGAGACGATTTAGGTCATTTGAATAGCTTCGAAAGTTCACTTTTTTTCCCTTCTGTGTCTTATTTACTGCCTTTTTGTTGTTGTTGTTGTGGTGCATTACGCGTCAATTCACGTTATTTAAACGTGTTTTAGGGATTCATAATAATTGTTATTACGATTTTTTTATCATTAATATTTTTTGAATTTAATAAGAAATATTTTGTAAGTTTTTTTAATAATAATTTATATCGAAAATGTCTGTTGGCACAACAATGTTTCGCTATTAGCGAATTTCAATCTTTCTAGGTTTTAGTATTAAGCATTTCGTTTAGCACTAAATTTCGTTACATTGGTATTTTTAAAAAAATTGTTGCACTGTGAATTTTGCTGTAACGAATTTTTAACGTACAGTAAATTTTGTTATATTGAACATCTTTTTTTTTGGAAAATTGTCAAAATAATTGATTTTTTTACTGCAATTATTTTGTAATTTTTATAGTAAAATGAATTTCGTTATTTTGAATTTTTTTTTTTTTTGCACAGTAAATTTTTTTATTGTGTCAAATTTTTTATCCTAAAATTGAATTTCGTTATTTTGATAATTAATAATTTCGTTATTAGCAGTGAAATTCGTTATATTTTTTTGCGCAGTTAATATCGTTGTATGGAAATTTTATTGCGCATTAAATTTCGTTATAATGAAACTTTTGATGAATAGTAGTGAATTTTTCTGAATCAAATTTTTATTTTGAGAGTGATTTTTTTCTTCTTATTAATCATTTTGCTTAGCAGTAAATTTAGTTACCGTACCGGTACCGGTATATCGATTTTTTTTTTTTTTTTTGCATTGTGAATTTCGCTGCATCGAATTGTTATTGTAAAATGGATTTCGTTATTTTTAGTTTTTGAATTTTATTGTGTCGAATTTTTATCTTAAATTGAATTTCGTTGTTTTGAAAATTAATAATTTTGTTAAACATGGAAGTTCGTTAAATTTTTTTTGCACGGTGAATTTCGTTGTATCGAAAACTTTGTTAAACTCGAGATATTTAAAATAAAAACAAAATGTGCAATTAATTTATTTTTGAATAAAAATTAATAACGCATACAATTTTTTTAATTAATCCATTAATCGATCCTTTTCTCAAAAATTTCAAGCGTACCGGTATTATATTTCCAAGTTTATAAATTAAAATTCTTTAATTTTTTTTTTTCTATATATAACTAAGAAAAAAGGAATAAAAAAATTGTTGTTTAATTCGAAGTAATTAAAATCATTGAGGCAGAAGAAGATGAAAAAGAAAATTCCGGAACTTAAAAATTTTTTTTTTTATTTATATCCTCATTTCTATTATCTTATTTTGATTTCATTATTTCGATGTCTTCTTCCGGGAACATTATTTAAAAAAAAAAAAAAGAAATAAACAAAAGAAAACAATGTTTACTCGTAAAAATTCTTCTATTTTTTTTTTTGTTGATTTGATTTGAATACATTTTAAGCATACAACTTTTTGAAATTAAATTTTTTAACAAAAAATAAATTTCTATTTAACTTTATCAAAAAAAAAAAATTAAATAAATAAAATGAAAAAAAAAAAAAAAAACAAAGAAAAGGAAAAAGAATAGAATTTTCCTTATTTTTTTTCTTCGTTTTTATGAAAAAGAAGGAGAAAACGTCTTTATTGAAATAGTTTTGAGGAAAGAAAGATTCGCTTTTAATTATCTGGTAATTGATGTCGGGAACTCTCAAAAAAACGCATTTCCAAGAGAAAATAAAAAAATGGAAGAATCCCTCAAGCGTACTCTCAAGTGTCACACATTACTTAGCGCACCACACCCGCCAGCAGACAAAAGCAAATAAGACTAGTGTCTAGCCCTCTCCCCATTTTTTAGAGGCTCCTCTTTCGTCCCAAAAAAAAAAAAAAAATGGGAAAAAGTTCAATTTAAAATTTTTTTCAAGAATTTTTACAACATATTTGCCGACTTTCATAAAAAAATTTGCAAATTATATTCAATGATAATTTTAAAAGCAAATTTGCTATTTTTTCTAAACATTTTGTTTGTTTTCCAAAAAAAAACTTAGCTAATTTTCCAAAAAAGCTTGCTAAATTTCCTAAAAAAATATTGTTAATTTTTCGAAAATTTTATACGGAGTTCTAAATTTCTTTTAAATTTCACTAATTTTTGTACATATCTTGCTAATTTTCACATTTTTCTAATTTTCTTAAAATTTTTTTTTATTTTTTTTAAAACATTTTTCTAATTTTCTTAAAACATTTTTCTAATTTTCTTAAAACATTTTTATAATTTTCTTTAAACATTTTGATGTTTGTTAATTTTCCATAAAAAAAAAATTTGGGTCTTATGTTGATTATCCCTACCACTTTATGTAGCAAACTCTATTAGACATGGTATATTGGCGCATATTACCTACAATTTATTAAGTAGGCCTAAATAGAATTTTGTTAATTTTCTAAATAATGAAATTAGTTAAAGTAAACAATAAATTATAAAATTAATTAATATAAACATGAATATCTGTACACGAGCTCTGTGCGAGATGGTTGGGATAATAGACAAAAAGCCCAAAAAACGTTTTGCTAATTTTCCTAAAAATGTTGCAAAAAATTTTCTTAATTTTTCAAAAAGTAAAAAAAAAAGGAATTTGCATTAGTTGGAGTGCAAATGATGCACTTTTTGCGTTAACATTGTCGTATTGTTGGAGGAGAAGGAAAATACTGTAGCGGAAGGGGAAAAGACCCCAAAAAAAAAAATAATTCTGTTTTAGGCCCCCCTAAGAGAGCTTAATCCGGCCCTAGCAGAGGTGAAAAAAAAAAATGTCTTAAAAGATGTATTACAAATCAATACATTTCTTCTTTCGGTTTTTGACAAAGATGGCGCTTAATACTTTTTTTTTCATCCATCAAACTCTTTTCTTTTTATTCAATAAATAATAAATTAGTTGTAAAATGTTATATGGAAACTAGAAAAAAAAAAATGTTTGAGTGCTGTTGCATGCATTTTTTAACATGATTTTTTTTTCAACAATTGATTTTTTTTTATTTTTATTATTTTTTTTTAAAGAAAAAAGAGATTTTACGTGTATTATTTTGCTTTGTGTTGTAGGTAAATGGGTTTCATTTTCCGAACTAATACCTTCAGCATTTTTACAAATAACATTTAATGTTTTTTTGTTGTTTTTTGTTCTAAATTCTTTAAATTATCTAAATAATATAAACCATTTCAATATTTACAAAAATGAAACCCAATAGGTTAATTAAAAAATAATTGGAATTTTGTTCTTTTTAAAGAAAGAAATTCCTATTACCGGTATTATTATTATTATTATATTTTGTTTAAAGAAGAAAAAATAATTTGATTGCCGTATTCAAAATTTTTTTTTTTTAAAAAAACTTTTTTTAAAATAATTACAGTATTAAAATCTTTAAAATGTATAGACGACTCGTATGAAACTTTTTGCAATGTAATTTTTTTTAAAAATTTGCATTTTTTTATTATTAGGCTATTTAACAAATGTATATTTTTTTTTTTGCTGGAATATATTTTTTTAAAATATTGTATCTTTCGCTATTTTTTGCTTTTTTAAAACTTTGGTACGGTATCTGTTTTTCAAAAATTTGCATGGGCTTACTCTGCAATATTCATTATTCTGCAATTTTACTTCTCTAAAATTAGCAATATTTTTTATAAAATTTAACCATATTTTATTTTGTATAAATTTAGCCTTTTTAAAATTTACATTTTATCAAAATTTATTTTTTAGAAACCAAAAAATCAAAAACCAAAAAAATTTTCCCATTAAAATTTGCATTAATTTAAATTTTATTTTTTTCAAAATTTATTTTTTAGAATTAAAAAAATCTGCAAATTTTACAAAATTTTTCCTATCAAAATTTGTATTACCGGTAATTTAAATTTTATTTTTTTCATAGTTTTCATTTTTTGAAATTTTGCTCTTCTAAAATTTGCATTTTCTGCAAATTTAACTTTTTGTGAAAATTTGCTCTTCCAAAATTTGAATTTTCTTCAAATTTAACTTTTTGCATTTTTTTTCCCATCAAAATTTGCATTACTGTATTTTAAGTTTCATTATTTTCAAAAGTTGCATTTTTTGAAATTTTGCTTTTCTAAAATTTGCATTTTCTGCAAATTTAACTTTTTGCTTTATTTTCCCATCAAAATTTGCATTACTGTATTTTAAATTTCATTATTTTCAAAAGTTGCATTTTTTGAAATTTTGCTTTTCTAAAATTTGCATTTTCTGCAGATTTAACTTTTTTTTCATATGCAGTGTATTTTGAGTTATCGATTTTTGCTATTTTCGATCAAAGACCTAAATAATAATTGTTGTCTTTTTGTTCGTGACTTATCTGAATGAGTTAATCGTTCTCCTATCATTCGAACGCTGAGTGACGTAACGACATCCCGGATGATGACGATAGGGATAAGGAGGCGGATGGCTTTTAGGTCGATATATTGATGCGAGCGGAAGTTGAGATGATGTCGTTTCCGGGTGACTTGATCCGAACCAAGTGATAGCGATTTCGGCTTTTAATTAAAGGCGAGCGCTGCGTTATTCAGGTAAATTCATAGTTGCGTAGGGACACGCTCTAATTACCATCTAATCATTTAATTATGATTAATTACTTGAATGTGTGTGAGCAAAATTCATTAAACACGTAAAGGTCATTCAACACGCGCCACGCCAGCAAAATACCTGCGAAATTCAGCAAAAATCAACAAAATGTTTTTAAATTTAAAAGAAATTCTATAAAATATTTTGCGCATGCGTACACGCTACGCAGCACGTTTTTCCTGTTCGGATTTCCGTTTTACTGAGACGTCGGTTGTCTTCAGAATTTCGTTATACTGTAGCGTTCGCTCTATTGAGATTTTTGATATAGTAAAGTCTGTTTTGCTGAGATTTTCGTTATACTGAACAGTTCAATTTTTTTTTAGAATTTCGTTATACTGAAAAGTCTGGGATTTTTTTAGAACTTCTTTATACTGATATCAAGAACTCCATACTGATATACTGACTCCAATTTTAATGATAACTTCGTTATACCGGTACTGAAAGTCTGGTGTTTTTTTTTTTTTTTTTTTTTGAAATTTCATTAGTACCGTACAGCATATTCAAAAGTCTGTTTTAGAAAATTTTGTTGTACTGAGACGTCCGTTTAATTGAGAATTTCGTTATACTAAATTTTTTTTTTTTCTTTAAAATTTGGTTACATAGAAGACTTGATTTTTGTTGATAGAGAATTTCGTTATACGGAATAGTACGTTCGTTTTATGAAGAATTTCGTTATAATGGAAGGTTTGTATTTTTATATTATTGAATTTCGTTATACACTTTATTTTAAACGAAACACCACTTTTAAAAAAAATTTCGTTATAATGAAAACCCGTTTTTTAGACTATAATTTCATTTTCAATTATGCAAATTATAAATTCTTTCTCCAAAATGTCTAAATATTTATTTCGAGAATAAAATTTGCATTCATTATAACGAAAAGCTTCCCCCTTGAGCAGACGCAAATGAGCTGTGAAAAGGGCTTTTGGTTAAGGTTGACGGCTTTTAAAATTCGTCTATATAATTATCATGCAAATTTATAATTAATTATTTTCCCCTCTCATTTACCACCAAAATAAATTAAAAAAAAAAAAAAAAAGAAAAAAAAATCCGCATAAATTCGTACGTTGAAAAAGTTGTGACGACACAGGCGATTAGCGTCATCATCAAAATTCCTTACACAGCTCTTAATTCCTTATCCTGACGTCACCGCCTAATACTCCTATCTCTATAATAATTAGGCCCGAATTCGTTGGTCTTAATAATTGAGAGAAGTAGCGGCTGCTGCCAGTGGTTCGTAAATATAACCCCTAGTCAAACCGGAACTGGAATTCCCGCGTTTAATCACGCACTAAAATGTTATGTTTATCTTTTCGTTACGTTACAGCTCGCTTATCACACTTAAACGTTTGACCTAAGCTACATCAAAAAATAATAATAAAAAAATAAAAAAAAAAAAAAAAGGGAGGAGAAAAAAAAAATTCTTTAAAAAGAAGAAGCAAATATTTGTTATTTCCGTTTTACAACTTCTCATTCCTCTCCGATCTTTTCAAATACACCTCGTAAAATACATAAACTTCATCGTTACTGCTTCTATTCTCTCTCTAGAAAAAGAATTTTCAGTTGGAGCAGAAGACTGCGGCTGAATTTTAATTCTTGCTGCAGCTTACGGCTGAATACTAATAGTTTAATTTTTTTTATCATTTATTCTCAGGCGTTACACATATACACGTAAAAAAAGTGCACAAGAATGAATTAGTTTTAAACTTTTTTTAATAATCTAAATATTTTAATGATACTTTACTTTAGAGATTTTTTTTTTTAACATTTAATTGTTATATTCTGTGTTTACATTATCTTCTTCCGGTTGCAACACACGCAGCAACATGAGCATGATACTTACTCATGACGTTGGTTTTGAAACATGAATAAATCAGTCGAATTTTAATGAAAATAAATTATTTTTTTAATATTTACATTAATGAACACCTCCCATTTAATAATAAAAACTAATTTTTGGAATATGACCTCTCCAACTGAGTCGGCACGTGCGCACGCGCTCACTTTGACGGCTAAAGTTTTTGCGGACTTCCAGCCTGCACCTGCCGACTGCATCTCGACACGTGCCGGCATCTACCGTAGAATTAATGAAAATTTCCTCGCGCGCATTATCACGTGCCGACTCAGTTGTAGAGGTCATTATCTAAAAATTGTTTTTTTATTATTAAATGGGAGGTGTTAATTAATGTAACTTTTCAAAAAATAATTCGTTTTCATCAAAAGTTGACTGATTTATTCATGTTTCAAAACTATCGTTTTGAAACGAAGACCCTATATAATCATATAAATAAAAATTGGTTTATATTTTATTGAATCGCCGTGTAATCACCATCAAATAAGTTAACAAAAAAAAAGTAGTGATGGATCTTAGTGTTGTAATATTTTTTAGAGGAATTTGAGCTAATATTTGTCTTCATTTTAAACGTCTCCACTATACGCGGTTTTCAATTCGGCGAGAATTTTGACGAGGACTTTCTAACTGTATAAAATATATCGAATTTCTTCAACAAACTTTATTTCTATTGATTTACGAGTGACTTTAATGGCTCGCATTGCGTAAACGAAAGAGATAGAAAGAAAGAGAGAGAGAGAGAAGATAACAATGGAACAACATTCCATTCGTTTGTCCTTCTCGTTACGACGTCAATTTCTCCAAAGGAACCACCACCAATACGAGTACAGCAGCAGCACTGTTCTTTAGGCTTTTTACATAACCTTGTAACTTTAACATTGTTTAATTAACTGTTCGCAATCACACTCCATCTTGTGGCTTTTTCCTATTTCCTAACCGCATTTACTACTATTCAAGGTTGAATCAACAAGTGCAGCTATTTCCGGGAGTTACATACCATATCTCTCTCGCTTATTTTCTTGTTTTTTTTATTTTAACTTTTTGAACTTCAATTTCGGTTTGTTTATTTATTTGCTTAAAACTCTTTGCGACATCCTGTACACTGCGTACAGGGTGCTTTCCAATAAAGGGATGGTTTTGAAACGAGGAAAAAAATCGTAACGTTCAAATGGCTTTAAAATGAAAAACCTGTCTAATGCGGAAACTAACTTTGCATGTTCAACTGCAACGCTTTCAGTATAAAGTTTAAGAAAAGTTAAAAGGGAAAAACGAGGACAGCAGCAGTGACACTCACAGCGGAGTGACCCAAAAGGATCAAATTGCACTACAATTTTGATCTCCCACTTATAATTTGATACATTAGTATCGTATTTTTAAGAAAAAAAATTTTTTCTAATAATTTTGTCTTGCTTTAATTTTTTTTAAAATGTTTTACAGGGTGAGTCGGATGAAAACCTTAGCAGTGCGTGCACAGTAATTGTTAGAGACACATAATTATTAAGGTTCTCAGCTAACGCCCGCGTATTTTTTCGTAATTAGTTCGCTATTACCGCACGATTCCGCCTTAAACAGGTTTTCCACTTTTAAATTTCAAGGTTTTTTTTTTACGTGAGATGGCCTTAGTATTGTACGAGTATATGGCCATCTCATTGTTTATAAAAGTTTCCAAACTGTGGATTTAATTACTTAAAATCAGCATATCATTAAACGTTTCGTTCTAATCTTTATTTTTCTCAATTGTTTTAAATCCCCAAACAACAACAAAAATTAAAAGAAAAAAAAAAAAACCTTATCTATAATAATTTTTGATTGAATTGTTGTGCGCATGCAAAACGATGTGTGTGTCACTGTGTTGTGTTTCGTGCTATTAACAGTTAATTACGATGACGTCACGACGTTAGTTAAGCAACGGAAAGAATGAACTTAGAGAGAGAGAGAGAGAAACGGCGTATAATAATTGTTAATTTGGAAAGACTCAATTTGAATGTTAATTGGAGCGTCGTTGCCTCGCTAACTCATCATTTTGCATATGGATTAGGCGTTATCAGCTGTTGCACGTCCCATTCTCTCTCTCTCTCTCCATCTCTCTATTAACATAATATTACGACACACACACACACGTGCAGCCTACGCGCATGTACATCCGTTTATGTTAATGTTATTAGTAGGATGCTTCAAGGACAAACAATGAGATAAGACCTACTTCTTAACGGCCTATCGTAGGCCTACATTCCTTAACGCTTTCTCCATTCATCTCTCAACTGAATACAATAGCTATCTCTCTCTCTCTTTCTATCTATCTCTCTCTACCTATCTCTCTATCTCTCCTTACCTACTTAAGATAATATTAATAAAGTTGGGCCGTCACTTTACTACTAATTGTTTGGCTATATCGTCAAACGCAAACAAAGATCTTTCTCTCTCTGTTTGTGTTTAATATCTCATGAAAACATTCGCTTGTTTTCTTTTTATTTATTTATTTGGGTGGATTTAATTAAAAAGAAATGTACGCAACGAAATTTCGAAAAATGTGTTAATGATTTTTTTTGGCAATGGCAAAACTATTTTTAAGGAATGTTTAGGAGTATGAAGCGCGGTCAGTGCCACAATCATCTACGTCTACACAAACTATAGGCCTACTTTTCACGTTAAATTTTATGAAGTGAATTTAAAGATTTTGGGGTTAAGTTTTTTTTTTTTTTTATATTGTTCTTACGCTTATGACGTCCAAGTGTGGACTTTGTAATTTATTTTTACGTATTTGTCTGCGCAAAAATAAGTTTCAAAATCTACACTCGGACGTTATAAGCGTTGGACTTAAGCGTAAGAACGAAAGAAACAGCTTAACCGCAAAATCTTAATTGTAAAAATTTTTTTTTTTAAAAAAAAAGATAAAACTGTTTAAGACGAACCCTGAATAAGGCAGAAACCCATATGAGCGAGCTAAAAAAAAGTTGGGAATTGCGTATTTTAAAATACATGTAGCTTTAAAAAGGAAAACCTGTGCTATGCGGAAACGAAATACATTTTGAGCATCAAAACTGTTATAAACTTGCTTAAAGCGGACGTATGTTCAAATTCATTAATTACATAAATTATTTCTTTCAGTAGTAGTGTGTTTTTAATAAAATTAACAAATACAATATTATTTTCAATAATTTGGTGTTGTTATTTGGCATTAAATATTTTTTTAATGTTTTACAGCGTGAGTCAGATGAAAACCGTAAAAGCTCGTATACAATTGATAGAGAAATATTAAGGTGTGCATTTGACTCAAGGACCTATTATTATTTTAAAAAAACTAAAGCGGAAACGAACTGATTATCGCGTAATTCCGTCTTAAGCAGGTTATACTGCGTTATATTTCCAAACGTTTTTTTACGTCATATTTAAATTTGCGCATACTCATAAACTACATTAAATCTATTTTGACATTTGAATAAACAGACATAAATTTTTTGCCGGAAGTCAAAAACAATGGGGGAAAAAAAGAGACACAAAAATTTTTAAAACTGTTTTTTTTTTTTTTTTTTTGATAAATTTTAATTAACGTATTGTAAATAAACCCCAAAAAAATGTAATGGTATTTTGCATTTAAAAATGGAATTTCTCGATGCAAAAATATAATAATAATTCGAGTTGTATTGTTTCGCAAAAGTCGTAATTATTGTTAGCGAAAAAGAAAAGAATAAAAGAACAAAGTTGAGTATTGTGTTTTGTGCGCGTGATGCACGTGAGCGACAGAGTGTGGAGAGACTGGTCGTAAAACACTGCGAGAGTTAGTAGACTGGAGCCAATCACTCCCAAAGAGTGAGTGACGGCCAAACTTATGTCCCGAATTATTTAAAAAAAAAGTGTCTGCTACAAAACTATCGATATAACGAAATTCCCATTATAAATCACCTCCGCTATAACGTAATACGTCATCTTAAGCTTCGTAATAACGTTTCGTTGTTTTTGTTTTTAGGTTAAGTGACGATATTATGCATTCAAACTTTCATTTACGCGATCTCCATTTAACGTACAGTATGAGAAGTAGACAATGGGAAAAATAAATACAATGCATCCGCACAAATGAAGGGAATTTTTATTCTACGTATTTTATAAAAAATAGGCTATTTTATCCTTCAAAATTCTGTTCGCGTAAATTATTAATTTTTGCGTTCATATTGATATCGCAAATTAATGAAAGGGAATTTTTATTCTAATTACAAAGTCAAATTCGTGTAAAACAAACTTCGTGTTCATATAAATCGCGCAAATGAAGGGAATTTTTATTTATATAGGGTATTCGTTGGATGACGTAAGTTTTGAAACATGAATAAATCAGTCCAATTTTCATGAAAATGAATTATTTTTTTATATTTACCTTAATTAACACCTCCCATTTAATAATAAAAAACAATTTTTGGAATATGACCTCTACAACTGAGTCGGCACGTGCTAATGCGCTCGAGGAAATTTGCATTAATCCTATGGTAGATGCCGGAACATGCCGAGATGCAGTCGGCAGCTGCAAGATGGAAGTCCGCAAAAGCTTTAGCAGTCAAAGTGAGCACGTTTACACGTGCCGACTCAGCTGTAGAAGTCATATTCCAAAAATTGTTTTTTTTTTTTATTAAATGGGAGGTGTTAATTAATGAAAATTGTTTTTAAAAAAATTTATTTTCATTAAAATTTGACTGATTTATTTATGTTTCAAAACTATCGTCATCCAACGAACACCCTATATTACAAAATTAAATTCGTGTAAACCGAAGTTTCTAGTCATATAAATCGCGCAAATGGAGGGAGTTTTCATTCTTATTACAACGTGAAATTCAGGTAAACTAAAATCGCGCAAACGGAAGAAAATTAATTTTTCGAATTCATAAATTTCGCGTAAATCAAATTAGCGCTGATTTGGATAGCGCTTATAATGACAATATTTCCTTCATTATCCTCGCATCGTGCACTTTTTCTCACCGCGTACAACGAGGGATTATTCTAACACCCTGTACATGACTGATTGTATTCCTACCCCTTGTTATTAATCGTATAATAACAACAAAACAAACGTGTAATGACTTAATTAACGTATCGACTACTTTTACGCCTAATACATAAATCCGCGTTGACTCAAAAAAAAACAATAATACACGTAAAGAGAATGGAATAAAGATCTTGAAAAGGTAAATAACCCCTTTTTTTTCCTTCTTTTGTTTACGCGCGCTTTTTACGTCTATTTTTCACACCTAAAAAAAAAAAGTCTTTTCGTTTTCAATTTGAAAGCAACTCAAAAATGCTTAATGCTCGTTCGTTGTGTAGTGAGTAGACACGCCAAATACGAGTAGAATAGAATAGACGCTGGAACGAGTTCCGTATGATTACTCGCATGGGAATTGAATCGCTTCCGGCAACATTCTCATTACTCTCTCTCACTCTTCTTCACCACTCTCTCTCTTTATCACTCTCTCTATCTTTCTTTAAGAAAACGCTTAGTCCAAACTTTCTTCCAGCTCATAAGCTTAAGATGGGTCGAGCACCTACTCCACGCGCTCTGATTTTTTTTTACGTGTCTTTGCTATAAGAACCGGATATCTCTCCATTTTTTTTTTTTTGTTTGTTTGTTTGTTGACTTTTTTGTGTTCGAAGATGTTGTTTTTTAAAGGTAAAAGAAAGGGTGGTTGTGTTGATCTTGCTTTTGTGATTCTTTTGAGCTTTATCGAAAATTCAATTTGTTTCGCGGTTCAATTTTGAGTTATATTAGTAAACCAACCGCGCGATAAATAGATATCTGCTGCGTTTATTTGCCCCTCAAAAGCGCGGTTTTAAACCCTCCAAGTTTTCATTTTAGGTAAAAATTCCTGGCTTTAGACAAACGTCATTTTAAAGCGCGATTTTACTCATTTAGCCGTAAAAAACCATACCGGTAGAAGAAGAAATTCAGCTCAAGTAAAAAAAAAATTAGCATTTAAAAAGATTACCGGTATTTTTTTTTAATTTGTTAAAAATTATTATAACGAAAATAATTATCTTGTTGTAATTATTAATATTAAGGTGTTCAAACGTCATTTGGCGAGTACATTGTGAGTTTATTGCCAACATAAAGATGTTTACGTGCAAATTCTGAAACTTTAATTCAATGGAATTAATTAAAAAAAGAACAGTTGTAAAACAATTATTTTGTACAGTACCGGTGCTAATTTTAAAATTCTTTTTAATTTCCTTCTTTCTATTTACTCAACTAAAAACGTTAAAAATAATTCTTCCAAAATATTTTCTTGAAACTGAATAAAATTTAACATATAGGTTACAGTGGAACTCCAATATTTGTC
>JAQGAY010001184.1:0-16061 GCA_034698085.1 Polydesmus angustus | reverse complement strand
GGTTTCAATCTATAAAGACTGTCATTATTAAAAACGCGACCATTTATCATTAAATAAACTATCCGTAAAATTTCGTTCAAACAACAATGTATAGCCGAGAACTACAATAGGCAGGGCCTGCAAACTCAAAAAAAAAAAAAAAAAAAAAACTTCAGGTAGCAAACAAAAAAAGCATACAAAAATATAAAAGCTCTAAAATCAAAATGCGAATAATGTCATTGAAAGCAAAATAAATAAATAAATAAAAGCAACATTAAGCCTATTAAAAACAATAGCTAAGATTAATGCATTCAAATAATGAAAGAAAAAAAACCATAGCAAATATTTTTTTCGTTTTACCAATCGATACGGAATTGCATAACGCTATTTGCAACTCCGGTTTTACGCATCTGTATGGAGCGAAAATCAATTTTCAATAATTTTTTAAAAAAAAAAAATGATGATAATAATAATAAATGAATAAGAGAAGGCGAAACAAAAAAGCTGTGCGACGAATGAATCGAATTTTTAAATTGCGTCTATACTAGTTCTAAGTAGCTTATCGTAGACTTATTGGGTGTAACGTCTTACGCAGGCACATCGAGCGCATGCGTTATCTAAACAGCGTTATGGGAAGAGGAGAGTAGGGGAGGCGAGAAATGTTATCCAGAGCGGATCCAACTCCGAAGATTTCTCGAACAGGAGCTCGCCTGCGATCGTTCCTCTCTTTACCGTAGAGCAGAGAAGCATTTAACCGCGCCGATCGTTTGATGGAACAGCTAATCCTTCCCAACTTATGATTCCAACTCCGATTACAAGTTGGAAACAGGGAATGATATTTGAAGAGAGAAAATTATTAGGTCAACCTTACTAAAAACATGTTTCAATTACTTTTCTAAACGCTTGTACGCAGTAATAAAGTGCCTAAAGTATTTATACCAATTATGCGATGTGACCAGAACGTAGATTTTAACCATTTACTTTTGTTTTTTTTATTTTATCGGGAATAAAATTGCGACCACGGTGTGATCTGGATTTCTCCACCTAACTCGGTTTAAATCTAATCAAAGTGTATTTTTGTTCCAAGTTTGTGGATGAGGATATGCAAGTTATCGAATTTACCTCTTCCGTTTCAACTTTTTTGACTGAAGAAAAATTGCTGCCACATCAATTTACTAAGATTCTGGCGTGCGACAATGCTTATGGTATGTGGTAATTTTATTAGCAACAAAGAAAAACATGTTAAATAAATAGGCTTTTAAAGTACTGCAGTTAATTTGCAAAGCAAATATAATTTACACGCTCACAAAGTGCGTAGAAATTATCGCAACTAAACAGAAACACAACTTCTTAAATCGGTCAAAATTATTTATAAAAAATAACTAAATACACCCGGTACTGTTTTTACACGGATTTTTTTTACACGAATTTGAAATAACACGGTTTCAAAATAAAATTTAATTTTCTTTCTAAACGAGAAATTTTAAAATAACACGGTTTTTTAACCAATTTCAAAAATATTTTTTGCTTATTTTGGAAATTTTTTTAATTTTTCATACCTTTATTTATGTATATATTAATGATAATTTGATAATACTGTATGTATTTTTCGGTAGTCCTTATATAATGTCACACAATTCCCCCATTACTTTTTTTACACGAAATTTTTTTTACACTTGTTTTTCAGAAACGTATCCCCCGTGTAAAAACAGTATTAGGTGTAATTGACATAGTGATTAAAAACCACAAAAAAGGGGTCGGCTTTACTTAAAATAATAAATTCAAAAATATTTTAAAAAGTCAAAATATATTCAGTTCATTATGGAGAAAAAGAATAATTTAAATTGGCTTCTTATGTTAAGTTTTAAATCATTGAAAACCATATTTTAAGTAGAAAATTTACAATTTTTAACTAAATTTTAAAAGCTCTAAATAACATGTACAGTAATATCAAAATAATGTCAGCAATTAAATTTTTTTGAACGATTGCGGTGATATTAAAAAAAAAAAAAAAAAACCTAAGACACACAATTAATAAAACGCCAAAATCGTGACAATTGTACTCGCTGCGGGTAATTACTTTTGTCATCCTATTTCATATTTATCGTTGAACACTCATTACAACCACCATTCAGTCAATACAATACTATTACCACGGGCTATTTCTTTCAATTGCCTTTCAAAAAGGACGTAGAAAAAAATATACACGAAACAGAATTAAGAATAAAAAATAAAAAAAACTTGGAAGCGTAACCAAGTCTACAGAAGAAGAAAAAAACCGGCTTAAACGTGATTCAATAAATTTCCTCTGTTGACAACGACGAAAAAAAAAAAAATAAAATACATGTTCCTTTTTACGCTGTGTTAGAATATCAACAAAACACAAAAATATAATCGGGATAGTATTTTGTTCATTCTCAACGGTACGCGCTATTACGTGATGTTTACTCGTTTCAATCGGTTCCGAAGCTTTCTTCATCATGAGCCACCCTATAATCACCCTCCCAGCCCTATTGTATCACCCCCTTCTCTTTTATACTTCAATAAAACACTAACAACAAGCATGCGTTTAAAAAGCTTTTCTCGTTAACTGCTGTTCATATCAATCACTATCTGCTAATATTTTCATTGGCGTGAAGCATTAGCGAGGAATTTTATAAGTAAACACTCCCCTTGATTCATTTCGAATCATAAATTTAGCTAATCACATTGCTTACTCCCCATTTCCCGCGCTAAATTAAAGTTGAAATTTACACCGCCAGTGTGAAATTTTAACGATATGCAACAATCATCAATTGATACAAAATCACGAACAAACAAAAAATGGAGCGACCGGTCTCCATACAATTGACAAGTCTCCATGCTCCAGGTTATAGAAATTAATTCAACTAAACGCGGTAACTTCTTTATGACTACAGTACTGTGTTTATACAGTTGATTGCAACAAAAAATAAAGATAATTAAAAATATCGTTCCCAATATAAATAAATAGAAAAATAATAATTAACATGTTAGAAATTAATTAACACTGCTTGATGAAGTTTTTCGAACAACAACCTTTATATAACCGTCTCCAAGATATTAAAATTCTAAAGATTATTAAAACAAAAAAAAAATATATCTTCGTATTTTTTACGTCCAAAAAAATTTAAAAAATGCGTGTTCATACTAATTATTAACAAAGTATGTGTACCCGCTCGAGTATTTTTATCCATCCAATTAAAATTTATTTATTCAAAAAAAAAAAAAATTATATAGCAAGTTATATTATGCTAGCAATTTGTAAATAAGGTCACGCGCATAAATATTAACGATCAATGTGTTTCGTAGTAACTACGGAAAGGTAAGTAAAATTTTACGTGTTGAATGCAACAGATTTTATAACCCAATTCATCATCATCAACCACACACGAGTACGTCGCGAACGCTGAAATTACAAACCGCTAGGGCCCCCACAATGCTCAATTCAGAGATTTCGCATAATTCATTTAATGATAGTTTTGCAAATAATGAACAAACTTTGACTCCGTATACTAAACAATAAACAATTCAAAACATGCACTTCACATCGTACTGGAGTAATATTTAATGCAATTTTTTCCTTGTTTTCAGGTCACTTTCATTGATTAAAATGAATTTCCAAGTTTCTTAACTTGTAAACAATTATTCTTTCTTCCTCCCCCCTTTCCACCACCAATAAGTGTAACCTAATCAACGAGTTTTAATTAACCGCGTCTCTTAAATGTCATTAAAAAATCAAAATGAGTTTCGAGTGGGATTTGCATCAGATAAATTCCTCCGTAAACGTGGCGAGGGAGGTAAAGTCCGAAAATCCACAAACATCGACGAGCTCCTCCTACACCGGTACTTTCGCCACCGCCACCACTACCAACGCTCTTTGGATTTCCGAGAGTTGGACAACGACGGACACCGAATGGAGTTTATGGGACCCCACTCAGGAAGTGAACATCTCCTCTTTCCCCACGGAAGATAATCAAACGTCTCCTACTATATCCTCCTCGCCGACAATCGTGATCTCTTTCGCCACTTGGCTCGGTCTCATAACAATCCTCGTCCTCTTATTCACAGCTCTAGGAAATACTTTAGTGTGCATCGCCATTAGCCGTGAGAAACGCCTGCAAAACATGACCAACTATTTTCTCATGTCGCTAGCGGTAACCGACTTCATGGTAGCGTTGTTGGTCATGCCCTTCGGTATATTAGTGATAATTAAAGGTAAGCTCACGTTTCATACTTCCTTAATATCATCAAAACACCTATCCATTAAATGTTATCGACTACCCAACGCAATTATTATCATATACACTAACTAAATTAGTATTATTAACATACAATACAATTCATTAACACCTCAATAAATGTGATGCGCGGCATATTTAATACATTTACAATAATTTAGTAGTTCTACAATGTAGCATACAAAATACAGTAATGTACTACGTGTGCTTGTTAATCAATAGTGTCCTACAAATGTCATTATTGCGTTGCTGGCTGTTCAAAAATTTATGCATCGACTATATTTTTAGCAGTAACTTGATTTTTTTTTAGTCTGTCATACTAAATGTACGACAGCGCACAATCAATCTTCGCCCCTTACAACGCTGTTTTCCCTTACGAGTGCGCAACACTGATTGAATCCTAACATTTTTTTTCTTCCCCTGAAATTTCATGCTTTTCGTGGAGTTCAATTTTTCTACAATAATCACGATCATTACTTCGCAATTCTTGTCTTCTTTTTTTTTTTTTTGGTAAAATCCATACCGTTATTTATTAAGTACAGTATTCAATTCCAAAATTACAGTATTGTTTTTTGCAAGTGTATTTTTTAACTGTCACGGTTTCCTTTACTCATTATACTGTATTAATAATGCGCCTAAAAAACATTTCTTATTTAGAAAATTAGAATAACCGAGCTCATTTCACAAAAACCATTATGTCCCTTCTCGCAAATAAATTACAGTGTATATAAATTCACACTAGTAATGAGAAATATGTTGACTTAAAATAAATAAGATTTGTCGCAGAAAACCCATCAAAATTGCACTTTCAAAATAGCTCCAGGAGATCAATTTAGGAAATACGAACACATAATAAAAGTCTATAAAGTAAACATCTAAATTCCACGCTTTTAAAATTTTGGTTTTAGCTTTCAATAAACATACATGCGAACACGGCGTTAGCCATTGAGAATCGACCAAAAAAGAACGCATGCTAATTGAAGACGGATTACAAACGCGTTTAATTCGGCATCTCTTTTAGAGAATATTTTCGATCTCTCTCACACAGTCACACTTTATTTAAAAGAGAGGTCGCGGAAGAATGAAAACGGAGAGGAAAAAAAAAATGCTCAATGTAAAAGTTTACGCTTTTCGTTCAATTAACAGCGAGTTACAAGCACCAATCGATTTGCCCTTGATAGAAAGAAAAGGCAGGCGGATAAGCAGGAAGCTGGGGAAAAGACTAGGAGCGACGGCGCAAAAGTTGATTTCAAACGTAACCAATAAAACGAGACCTGCTTTCCAAATGACAACTTCGAAAATACAATTTAGGAATGCAAAACGGTCATTTGCAGTTCCACCTCCTTTTCCGTTTCTCCCATTTACACCCAATTTTATCATCTCCAGATGTACAATAGGTTACCTGCCTGTCATGCAGATAGGTCGACGGATTTCGAGTGTACTATACCGTACTTTTATTACGAATGCCAATGATTTTGCTGCATGTCTGCGTTGCCTTCGCGACAAATGATCAATTATTGAGCTCACATGGGCTTTCAAATCCGAAGCCATTCCCCCCCATACCCACATAGTCATCTCAAAATGCGTTCCTAAACACCGAGAGAAAATATATTTCGTCATAGAAATCATTTTTCCGTACATCGTTCTTAACAATCCGACAGGTTTTTCTCGTCTCCATACAATAATGACTATTTTCATAGCTCTTCATTCTATCGTTGACAATTTTCAACGTCTCAACCGACAACAGAAACATAATAATCCATGTTCTAAATTTCTACATAAATAATAGAAAGCTTTATTGCTGCTTCAAACCGGCAACTGAAATTGGTAAACTGTCATTAACAACTTGGCGTGATAAAGTTTTACACGCTCAGTCGAGACTAATTGCCGCGACCGCTTAATGAGAAGCAATACCTACACTTCATTAAATAATTAATTTTCTTCCATACCGGTAATGGTTAAAAGCGCAAACTTTTGTTTCCAAAGTTAAAAATGCTCATCCGACTAATTAATTAACTAAGAAGTTGTATTAGCGAGCATCTCCAATTAACGTACCTCCTCGAGTTAAGAAGCGACATTCTGTAACATGCACTCAAGCCAACTACACCAAAACGATTGCATTCCACGTTAAGGCGATATCACTTCCATTAATGTTAAGTAACTGCAGGAAAGATAAAAGTCGTGATAAAAGTAACAGATTGAGAGCAAAACCTTTTCTTTTTTTTATGTCTTGCCATTGGCAAAGAGGAAATAAATAACTGTACATCCTCTTTCTCCCTTATTTCAATCAAGGAAATTAAAACTTATTACTTTATCTCTTTTACTTTGGCATTTTATAATAACTTCCACGTTTACTGCTAAATAAATTGTTCAAAATATATACATGGTGTGACATAAAAGTAACGAGACTGTTTTAATAAATGTTTGCATTTATTTCAAAGGTTCATGAAATCAATTCTGTCGCACTTAAAGTAAATATCTAGGGAAGCTACTCACTAAAAGAGAGTCTTCCCCTACATTTAATAATTGCTCTGCTCTCTTAGAAAGTTAACCAAGTATTTTTGGTCGGCAACAACATTTGAATGTTGACCGCAGTGAAAAATAACGACTTTCAAGCGGATTTTTAATTGAGGAAACAACATAGAGCCCCAATACTAAGCGCTAGAGCAAAGAATCGTTTTGGGCTCCTTCGTTTTAACATCAAAAGTTTTATTAAAATAAGACTTAATTATTTTTTTATGTCACACCGTGTATTCATATATAGACCTTAATTAATTTTCAATAAAGGCTTTTTTTAAAAAAATATTAAAATACAGTACATGAATAATTCCGAGTAGAAAAAAATGTTATTCAAACGCATCGACTAATAAAATTAAAATTAATAGCAGCTATTTTAGATAAGAAAATAATATTATATTACTGTATTATTATGCCATCTGGCTCAAACAAATTGTGTTAAATGGAAGAAAAGAGCCTCATAACGACAAATAAACGGCAACGACGGATAAAATACAAACGGCACCGAAGAAAATATAATCAAACTTAAAAACACACACAAGCACACAAATGTACACGTGCGTTTTCTCATCGACCGCATTTTAAATTTCCTGTGACTGCCGACGCATTTACTCTCTTAACGTTAAAAAAGTGCGTCTTGAGTTGTCTGGAAACGAACTCGTATCCACAGTCTCCCAAGTGCAGTATCATACGCTCACCGCAAACTACGATAAGATAGCTTGAGTTTACGCGGCAAACAACCCAAACGATTAAACTAGTTAAACATGACCGCCATCAAATAAGTCGCATATTTACCGCAAAAACCGAATCAATCAAACCCGGGCCCCGTTTCACAATGAGTCATTAAATATTAGTCGAATACAATAGGACAAAACTTTACATGTAATAATAAGCTTATAATTTTACTCAATAATATTAAACTTGCAAAAGCCTACAAAAACATTCCTAAACTATTGTACTTTAATATAATTATTATGTCTGCAATGATTTAATCCATCAAATTATAAAATCCCAGTAAAACATTACTGTACCGTATATTAAAAAGAAGGCAGTAAATTTGTAATCCGCTTAAATAAATAATTTGCTACATTAAAACACGGGTTATTAAAATTTAATTTTGCCAGATGTTCTGTATACAGTACACAGCTTAGAGCATGCATGGTCGAAGATGCACGGTATAAACGCATGCACTGTACTTAATATAATTAAAATAGTGCGACGTGTGACTAAAAGTACGAGTAAAAAATTAATACCTATTGCAGAATTGTCAAACTCGTTTGGTACCGCGGACCACAGGAGTTGTTCAGCTATAATTAGCTGCGGGCAGCCCAGTAAAAATTTTTTTTATTAACTTTGTTAATTTCAACTAAGTTTAAAAGACGACCAAAAGATTAAAAAGGGTTATAATGATAGTTTATTTTTTAATGCCTTGTATCTTATTCTAACCTGAATTCCAAATACAGTATTTCAAATTAAAATAAATTAAACTTCTAAATCTCGCCCTGACATAATTTTGTAAACAAAGTAAATCTGCCACACAAAAAAACGCTACTGCGTAAGATAATTAAAATTAGCATAACATTGCGATGAATGTCATTTTTTGAGTAATCAATGTGCATTTACCGGTCCAGTTCATTTAATGATTAACGCGCGATAATGGTGTGATTGAGAGAAGAGCGCGAGCATAAACTAACGCAGATTTTCATATGGAAGTGCTTTAAATTGTAATCAATTTAATTAATACGCTACGTCAGTCAAGTTTTGCCTAAAAAAATGTTTACAATTAAAATCAAAAGCTCAAATCATTATCACGCGTCAAACCGCAAAAAAAAAATAATTAAAGTTTCCGGGCGAAAATAATCAAGCTAAATTCGAATAAATAAATGACAGCTTTCTTGCTGCGCGCCCACCTTTTATTCCACTAACAATACGCGCGTGGTGGTCACGTTTTATCATAAATGCGAGAAAGTCTGGAGCAATGCAAGCGTAAATAAAAAATGTAAATAAAATTATCGATGAGAGTCAGCCTAACATGTAAAGAAGTCTATTCACTCGAGATTCCAGCGAACACCTTTAAGTCCATTAGAAGTGTTGAGCGCTTGACAGCAACTTGGCCTGACTGAACACCGAGACTAGAACAAATAAACGGTCGATATCGCTAAACTTCATCCAGCGAAACGCATTGATACGTACAATACACGCGTGATATCTTTTACCCTTAACTACGTTTTCGGAAGTGTTGAAAAACTGTGGAAGAAGGACCCCAGCCATACGTAGAAAAACAAAAAAAGAAAAAAAAACCTCTAGCAATCTAGTCAGTACAGTGCTAAGATTTCAGCCAAATTCCACTCAAACATCAAAACTCACTTCGGAAAACTAAATCGAAATTGCCTTCAAAATAGGTGTTTATTTATAAATAAGCGCGAGCGTATTCAGCTAGATTTATAGGATTCAAAAATGTTGAAAAACGTTTTTGGTAACACACAAAAATAATAATTTTTTTTTTTCCAATTTCAGTATATTCTAATACGAAACTGTAATTATAATGGCCCTCTTCTAAAAAAAAAATTGATTTCGTTAAAGCTGCAAAAGAATTCCAATACAATAGAGTACAAAAATAGATGAATGGTTAGATTTTCTTAATCAGCCTTCCTACGAGTGCTGCACAATTCGGATTTATAACAATAAACTTTTCAATTATGTTGTCAAAAAAAAGGCTTCTATTTTTATCCTTTTCATTTCTTGTCGCCGTTATTAAATTAATACGCTTAGATAACCATCACGAGCAACAAATCGAAATAATTTTTTTTTTTTTAAAAAAAGTTAGAAGTAATTAGTGAGACAATTTCCCTCGGATGAAACTCAAACGAAATAAATACAGGTCTTTTCACTCTAAGGAAACCAACTACAGTGTCACTTCAATTATACGGTTTGTGGATTAACAGTACACTACAGCAAGTTAATCCTCAAAAAAAAAATTTATATCGCAATTTTATTTGTGACCCAATAAATTATAGTAGGGCCTACTGTATATCTTAAAAATGCGTAATTCCATCATCAGATCTTCACATCACTGTCATCTGATAATCGGTAGTACGCTTGAATTATAAGCCGTTTAATAATGTCGACAATAATCTGATTCAATTATTATAATACATTATTAATAACAATGTCTAACATCGCTTTCACATCACTTGCAGAAATACGCTTATACATTTTTGTTGATGCATTTACAATCGTTAAATATGTAGTAGAAAGAAGTAGAATTTTTTTACTAAAGCGTTTTACGTGGCATTTACGTGTACAGTGTATATATAAAAACACGGGTGTAGAACACTACATACGATAAATTCAAAAAATAAATCTTGAAACTCACGGTTTTTTCATCTCGACATTCTCCCCTCAACTCTGTTAAATTATCTTTAAAAGACGTTCAACATCTCATGACTTTTCGCCTTTAGAAAGCAAAGCGATTTTTCTGCTCCACCAAAGATCTAAGTTACGCGCTGTTACACTGCCCTTGCATTATCAAATGACAAACATTTTATCTTCAAACTAAAAAAGAATTGCAAAAAAAAAAAATCCACTCTAAACCACATTCTTCAAAAAGTTTTCTTTTAAAGCATGAAAAAACTCATCTAACTACAGTTCAGCATCGAATTTCGTATACCGTACTCGTAATACAAAAAAAAATAATTAAAGATGCAGAGATAGAATCAAAGTCAATGTTGGCATTCATTAATGTGGTGAGCACCACAATTAACTTCGATCAAGCGTTTAAACACCTTTAAAATTGTCGCGCTGATAGTTTTAAAATAAATCATCGTCGCGTAATTTTTCCTCTATCTCTTTTTAAAACTCGGTTTCAATCCTACAATAATAATTATTGTCTATTAAAATATGCTACTTTTAAAAATAAAATAATGAAAGGACCAGCCAGTATTGAAATTACATACGTGACAAAGAAAAAATAATGCTTTCTATGAAAAGCCCAAACACCTTCCTAACGAAAAAAATAAAACGGGTGCTGTATTTTATAAAATTTGTACCTTACAATTTCCTTTTTGCAAAATTTTACAAAAGTAAAACATCAAATTCAGTTTAATCTGAACGGCTAAATGTCTAAAAATGTCTAAATATTTTTTTTATTGCTTTAGTGAACATCTTCCTATATTTATTATTTAAATGCCACCATTCACATAAACAATTCCATAAATCAAAAAGCAATTTAAAAACACTTCATGTTACGTGTCAGCAAGTTGTCAGATAAAAATCTAATACTGGAAGAGACGAAATTGTATGACAAGCTTAGCAAAAAGAGCATAAAATATAACAATTCAAATCCCAATGTGCTTGTATTTGCTAAAAATACAAACCCACCCACAAAATAGGAGAGAAAAAAAAACCTTTCGCTATTACATTTCCACCAGTTTAATATTCTCATTTATTTTTATTCTCACGTCATGTCAATTTACAATTGAGGGGAAACTCGAAATCGTGCGGTAACGCTTTAAACTCGCGCAAACAAAATTCAATACCTAATAGAAAATCCAATGTAAAAAAACGAAAACAAATTAAAATGTTATAGGCTACAGTAAATGTGCTCACTTTTAACTGAATATTATCGCTTTTCCCCAAATTAAAAAATATTTTTTCTGAAATAACTCGCCACGCGTTTTATCGTTAAAAGATACACACGGAAGCTATTTCTCTCATTTTTTTAACCTTCTGCAAAGTACCGTGCCATTGCTAGAGCGTGAAAGCATGTACATGTACCGTAGTTTGTCTTGCACAGTTTTATTGCTCGGCAAAACAGACGCTTTTCGAACCGCTCAACCGACTTGAATCAGAGTGGGGATCACCCGCGATATCATCTTATGAAGCTGCTGAGCACTGAATGAAATTTGGTTTTTGTAACGCACCGTTAATCTGCCTTTTAAACGATGATTAGTAAAATTTAAGAGCCCAACAGCAAAATCCGATATTATATAGAAGCATTGCTTTGACGTAGAATAAATTTATACTACAAAAAGAATGTAAGAAGAGTTGGAAGGGGGAGGGATGGGTGGGAGTGTCATTGCAGATAGCCTCCGATAATATTTTTTAGAAAAAGGCACACGTCAATATCCCCAGGACACGTCTTACGCTCTAACTGCTAATGCTTGCCGTCTACCATGTGACACTTTAAATTACGACCCTCTGAATTCACACAAAAATGACAGAATGAAGAAATAAATCTCGTTGCAGATAAAATACGTGAAATTTTAAAATCGTAAAAAGGAAAATACTGTAGAAAGAAATTTTGCGTCAAACTTTTAAAATTCTTAAGTGCCGAAAACCATTCGAAGTAAATTCGAATGATAGACATTTCAGTTGCTGTATTAAAAGTCTATTCAAATTAAATGACATTCGCTCAAACTAACATTATTACTCTCGACATATTCAGCCTCTCAACTAATCGTTTCTAATTATTCTCAACTTCAATAATTAATATGTTAAACAAGTACAGTTCACAGACATAAAATAATTTTCCTTCGTCATTAAGCAATAATATTAAAAACTACTTATAGTTTCTTATTTGCAATAATTATTTCGACGTCCGAATTAACAAGTAGTTTGTAGACTTTGTTGTAATACGAGTAAACAGAGTGGACAAATTTAATAATAATATACCCATAATACTGTAAAATAATTTTGCGATGTTTTCTTATGAATTATGTTGTCATACCAACAGTCGGCTACTGTTAGCATATTTTAGAGCTGGTAGAAACAAGACGTGTACGACATAACGTTTCAAAAAAACAAATTGTTACAGTAATTATTGGGTGGTGAAAGTGTTTTTCAAAATTTAATAATTTTTGTACGTACTCCCTAACTCCATTGCACCATCCACAATACAGTACTTTCTAACAGCTCGCAAGTAGTGATGACAACATAGAAAGACTGTAACAAGAAAATAAGCTAAAGCTTAATTCGAATTATCGCTTAATTCGCCTTATATCATAATTTGTAACTATAGAAACGAAATGCCAAGATATCGATAAACTCTGGACGCGACGTTCGTAATGTCTACGGTTCATCAGATCTCAATTTAAAACGGAGAAGGAGTAAGAAATATTACTAGAGCTTATTGACAAAAATAATTTTAAGCACTTAAGAACCGTTTAGCAGATAACAAGAGCGATAGACAGTAAAATTAAGCCTTCAAAATTTGACGTCAGAAAAATAAAATCAAGTTAGTGGAAGGATCGGAAGTTATTAATAGATATCGCCTTCTTAGAAAATATTTTCCAAAAATTAAAAACGTATAATTATAATGTTGTCTAAAAAAATCTATTTTATCCGATTCCGAATTCTAATTACTTGAATTAACGTATTTATTTAAAAAAATAAAAATTTGCATATTTAACTATAAAAGTTAATTAATGATCATTATTGCAAGTACTCCGTATTATTTATTTTTCTAAAGTCATTGTAGGCCTATAAGATGAAATGATATGCCCCATTATTCATTATTTACTTCCTTAATAAAGCTATCACATCTCGATTATCTAACCGATCCGTTATTAAAATCTTTTAACTAATTATAATAACAAAGTAAAAATCGTTTTAAATATTACATGTACTTTACAAGTTTTAAGAGAAAATAAAAGCAAAAAAATCAAAAATTCAGAAAAAAAGTGACTCGATGAAATTTTTCAGCAATAAAAATTTTATAATGAAGTGTTATTTTCAATAAATATTTAATTATAAATTTCTTTTCAACTACGAGTAAGTACTAACTTTCCAAATTGCCTTTTATTAGAATACATTAAATTTTATGCGGTATTTGCCCCCTTATGGAGATTATATAAATGCACTATAATGAGGTTGTTAGTTTTATAATCTTTTCTACTCATTTATATTTTATAAATTTATAATACTAAAATTATTAAAACGGTTACTAAAACTATGCTAAAATCAACGCAAATGAGCATTAATATTTCTTAAACTCAACAAAAGTACTTTATATTTATGTCATCAAAAAAAAGCGTAATTATATCAAAAACAAAAATAAAAATTGATGGCCCTGTAAATCGATTAATCTACAATTATAGTTAACACATCTTCGATTCTTCTGACATAATACATTTTTTTTTTTTGATCTGCGTGACACTCCAATCGAAAAATAACGGCAACGTAACGATCATCGGAAACGATTTTCACCACGCTCTATATAGATGTTCAATATATTTCTATAAATTATTGCACATCGCAATAGATGGGCCTTCATTCGTCAGCGAAAAATACATAATAAAATATAGAAAGAAAAAATGGGGGTAAAAAAGTGGCAACGGTGATAAACAAGTCAACGGACAACAGGTTTTTGAATAAAAGCCAAACGCAACATTTGAACCTCTCCATCATACATTAAATGCAAATGTCCATTTATCAAACGACAATTATCTAGTAAATGAATAGAGAGCGTAGAAGCGGCAAACTTATTAATGACGAAAGTATATTCAAAACAAAGTGTCAAAATCTTCCCCCCCAAAAAAAACCGCGCATGATAAATGTGAATAGCGTGAGTGGAGAAATCAATACGTCAAAACAATACTCTTCGCGACATTGAGCTTCAACGCAATTTTATAGCCAATTTTCTCCGTCCAAATATTTCGTAGCAGGAAACAAAATAATAGGTCGTCAAATTATTGCAGCCTAATCTCCTCTGGCAAAAAGGAATTTGATGAAGAAAATGTGAAAACGCGAGCTATAGATCTACTTCACACTATGCCCTTTTTCTATTAAATAAAGTACATCGGTTCAACCCGTGTGCTTTAGCGGGCGTCGAAACAATAACACTCACATCTTATTAAAAATATATCAATAAACATGCAACGACGGACAAATTCAATGACATTTAAGTACAGCGCACCCAACTTTTTGAACACCTTTTGTCTTCGTCAAATTGTCTCGCGCGCTTTTCTAGCTTTACATGTTAATGCTTCTTTCGGTTTATACTGTTATTTTATTTTTTGATTAACTCTTTTTATTTTATTTTTTGCGAATAATAAATTGTTTTTTTTTTCCTCACAAAAACGTTAAGAATTGCACCACAAAAAAAGGTTCCTGTATTTTGAAATAAAAACATCGTTATTAGCTTCCCACTTGATATCAAAAAGTAATTTTGCAATCGGAATAAATTAGATGAATTCAAATTGAATAAGACGAACGGCACTCTTCCGAGTAGAAAAGTGAATTCATTTGCATATAAAAAAACAACCCTTTTAGCGACAAAAATAGTAT
This sequence comes from Polydesmus angustus, assembly GCA_034698085.1. Classification (NCBI taxonomy): domain Eukaryota; kingdom Metazoa; phylum Arthropoda; class Diplopoda; order Polydesmida; family Polydesmidae; genus Polydesmus; species Polydesmus angustus. Next base: position 1,020 of record JAQGAY010001184.1, on the reverse strand, counting down.
GCGGTACGATGACAATGATAGAATTCCGTTAACAATCAGCTTAAATTCAAAAGTTGACGTAAGAAGAAAGCTACCGAGGTACGTCAAGAAACAAGATGCACTTAACCTTTCGAAAAATTTCAAATCAAAATCAAATTTCAATCTGAATAAATTCTCAACAGTCCGTGCAAGGCATTTGACATGTCCGACAAGGATGCACAAACACAAAATAATTTTGAATATTACTGATAGTATACAGCTTCTTCCAAAATGAGTTTTTTTTTTTATGTTGCAATTGTATTTATTTAATCAGCTATAAAGCAAATACTGAGCTCGTTCAATTTCGGAATGTGCAATTGGGAATTTCGTCAGCTTGAATATTATTTGTACGGTTGATTAAACCTCAGAACTAATTGAAAATAGCTAATTCATAAAAGTTGCAAGGAAAGATAAGATTGGTCTATTCTTGAGTATTTATTAGTAAAGCAAAGTCAGGTTTCGCATCAAAAGCACGCCGTAATTAATCTTCAATGACCTCAAGTAAAACGTTGGCTTAAAGTTAATTAATAAAATACCGTATAACCATAAAAAAAAAACTCCGCAAATTTTTAACAAACGTAGACAAATTATTTTTATTTATTCTCTCTACTAAAAGCTCCCAGCAACAAAATCCGCATTAAAAGTCTAATCTACAAAAATATTTAATAATGCAGCGCACAAGCTATAAATTTTTTAAAAGTCACTGAATAAATTTGTTTAGGTGTTTGTTACACCGTTTAATCCAACATTTTAAAAACGTGAAATACTTTTCGCCTAGAAGTCTAAAATAATTTCCCACTGATACGATGAAAAATTTACATGTTTAATCGTATCAGTTTGAAATTGTAATAAAATAAACTGTCCTAAAGTAATACCTGTAGATCTTGTAATTTAACCACCTGACTTTTATAGCTTAAAAATTTGAATGTCAAAAAATAACGAAATCCTATAAAATTAATGCAGTACTGTATTTAGATCAAAATTATCAAGCTTATCAAAATC
>JAQGAY010001183.1:0-16067 GCA_034698085.1 Polydesmus angustus | reverse complement strand
TTAAAAAATTAATTCATTTTCATTAAAATTTGACTGATTTATTCGCTTTTTAAAAGTTTCGTAGTTTTAAGGACACACGCTATATGTACGGTACTGGATGTTCAGCTTGGTATGTTAATAAATAAAACTAATTCTCAATGCAACGAACTTTTCAACATTAACAAACTTTTCAACATAACAAAATTTTCATTATACTGTAACGATCTTTTTAATGCGGTATAACGGACTCACCATTATAAGTTTATAACATGGTAATTTGATTGTATTGCATACGCAATTTGTTGCTAGTGATTGATCTAAATTTCTAAAACATATATTTTTAGTAGCGGAAAAATACAAAAATCTGTCAATTTCCTTAAAACATTTTGCACCGCTGCCCGCGCAACCTCGACGTTTCAAATTCGTTACAATTTGCAAAAAGCTTGGCCTCAGGATGGATCGATGCAAAATTTAGAATTTCTCCCAAGCTTTTTACCCCATATACAAAACCTTTCAGTAACATTTGCCAAGGGCCTCACGATGACTTAATCCGGCACTGCTTTTCAGTAAAAAGGATTTACCTGTTCAACGAAATTCTTAATACTGTAATATTACGCTAGTATTATGGGCTCGGTTCCACTAACCATAAATTGTATTGGAAAAATGAATCCAATTTAAATACGGTAACGATACAAAAAGTTTCATAAAATATACAATATAAAATTAAAACATTCAAAAAAAAAAAAAAAAAAAAGAATATATTAAGTTAATAACGATTTTATCTGAAAAACCGACAGTCATTTTTGCTATTCAATAACAAAGCTTCGAGACGTTTTCGTAAATTAATTGAAAAGGGAAAAAAAATTTAAGTTTCAAAAATACAAAAAAAAAAAAAAAAAAGAAAAAAAAAGTAACGTATTTAAGCTTATACAATTTACATTTAATTTTTTTAATGTATTTACTTAATATTTTTAAAGGATGTTTACATTTTCTCTCGAATTTCCCGAAATATAAACGGTGTCGTCACAGCCATAAAAATTCCATTCAAATAAAATACAAAAATGTGGTACTACACAGTACACTAAAAAAAAAAAAAAAAAAAACTATACGAGTCGCCTACTTTCAAAGTGGTCTAAGTCCACAAATCATAATTTTGAGATACCGGTAACGTAAAAAATTTTCATTGTAAAATAATTTTGTTTTAAACTGCAAAAAGGTAAGCTTAATTTTGCATAAGATTTTTAAAAAATAGAACGTGATTTACAAAAATAAGTTATCTAATGATTTTTTTAAGTTCAGAAATAAAAATTTAGCAAAATTTATGGAATTGATTAATCTCCGGTGAAACATATAAAACGAATGAATGATATGAGCAATTCAGTGCAAATGCTATTAGCGAATAGCGAAGTTAAAAACTTTATTTTTTCCAGCGTTCAAAAATTCCAACGTTATAATTATTTCAGGAACAAGAATCCGTATTCCTAATGCTTTAGAAGAAATAAAATTCGACTTAGACCGCTTTGGAACTGAGCGCTTCCTGCAACATGTAAACGTTTACGCTTAAACTGCTACGATTAAATAAACAAATAAATGAAACAAATAGAAAAATTTGTTATAATATAAAAAAAAATAGTAATAACAATAATAATAATCGGATAATCCAATTACCCGTGTTTCTCCAAAAATAAGGCACCCCCCAAAAATAAGCCTCAGCATAATTTTTGATGAGGCAAACAATGTAAGCCCTCCCTCAAAAATAAGACCCTTTTCAAAAAATTAGTCCCAAAAATTTAAAGTACCGTACATGTAGTTTTATTTAACATTTTTATGGAATTAGCATTTTATTCATTAATAAATGCAATTGTTTTAAATGTAAATGTGTTAAAATTTAATTTTTTTTTTTAAATTTTAGCCGTTTTTAAATATAATAAGACCTATCCCAAAAATAAAACCCATTGCGTTTTTTTCTTAAAAAAAAAAAATGTAAGACAGTGCCTTATTTTTGGAGACACACGGTATTTGTAGTAGGTACGTCAATCGGAAGTTGTTGATTTGCTGAGCGCGCGCGGCGCTGAGGATGCGCAGTGTCCCCGCCCACTTAACAACAAAATGGCGCTTGGTGGATGATGGAGCTGACCTTTGACTCGACCAACCGAGATGAAAAAGTGGACGGAGGAGGCAGAGGCAGAGGCGTATAAAAAAGCCTGGATTCAGCTTCTTTCTCGCAACACACTCATTTTGTGAAGACAATCCATCGTTGGCTTATACTGTACCTACATTTGCCCAGCATCTATCTCCGTCGTCTGCTCCACTTAAACCGCGCTCTATTCCATCGCTATTCAACTTTCGGATTCCAACAGGGAAAACAATAACTATCCATCCGAGTAAACCTCCCCGAACAATCTTCAAACGGTAAGTTAAAACTTTTTGCTTAAAGCTACATTTTATTGATTTGTTTTTTTATCTTCAGAAAATTAAAAGTTTTTTTCATTAACACCGGTTTTTTTTAAAAAAATCATAAACTTCGTTGAAATTTATATTAAAAAATTTTTTTTTTTTTAAATTTATACCGGAAGTTTCATTTTTTAAAATTTAATATTTTTTTTTTTTTAAAAAAATTAAATTTTATTAGAATTCCGTTCAAATGCAAATTATTTCGTTAAAGAAATGGTGAAATCTTTTTTTGTAATAATATTTTACTGAAAACTAAATAAATCCATTATTGATTTATCAATTTACTTGAATTTGATTACTATTCAGTATCGATATAAAATACAATAAAAATTTCCTAACTTTTTTCAAAATTTATAGTTTCTTTTTTTAAAATTTATAGTTTCTTTTTTTAAAATTTATAGTTTCTTTTTTTAAAATTTATAGTTTCTTTTTTTAAAATTTAATATTTTTTTTTTAAAAAAATTAAATTTTATTAGAATTCCGTTCAAATGCAAATTATTTCGTTAAAGAAAGGGTGAAATCTTTTTTTGTAATACCGTAATATTTTACTGAAAACTAAATAAATCCATTATTGATTCATCAATTTACTTGAATTTGATTACTATTCAGTATCGATATAAAATACTGTACAATAAAAATTTCCTAACTTTTTTCAAAATTTATAGTTTCATTTTTTAAAATTTAATATTTTTTTTTAAAAAAAACCTAAATTTTATTAGAATTCCGTTCAAATGCAAATTATTTCGTTTTAAAGAAATAGTAAAATCTTTTTTTGTAATAATATTTTACTGAAAACTAAATAAATCCATTATTGATTTATCAATTTACTTGGATTTGATTTACTCGTTTCTATTACAATGCAATACTATACTCGTTTTCCAAACGAGTATTGCATAGTTTATTTAAAAAAATTTCGTTAACCATTCACATTCAACATTTTTTTAAAAAAAAAATTTTCTAGCTAAAAACTTTTAATTTTAAATATTAATATTGCTTAAGGAATAAAGTTCTATTAAAAAGCAAGAATAGTCTCGGTGGACGAATGAATAAAGCTTGCAACTATTCCGAGATAAAATTTCTTTCCTGCCTTTGTTTTCGTCTTGAATAATTAATATTAAGAGCCGAATTATATTTTTTTTTTATATTAATTTGCGTTCGGAAGTAAACGTGGGTGGCATTTAAAAATCCTCATTAAAATATAAAACTACCTAAGAACCGTCAGTTATTAGCGAGTATCATAAACGGAATATTAACCAAAAAATAATATTATTATTTCTCGAATAAAAATAGCGAAAAATTTATTATTTTTTTTACCATTTTTCTATAGGCCTACCTTCATTTCAGATGCAAACGATACGTAAGCATAAAGTAATCAAATTAGCAACTCCTCATTTATTTGAATTTCTTATTTCAGATTAAAAATTTAATTTTGCAACAAAAAAAACATTGATTTGATTGGCGAGAATAAATTTCCGCAAATAAAGTATAGTTTAAACGACTTTTGTGAATGAGATCTAAATTAAAACGAGTTTAAAAGAGTAAACGCTCTCGCGGCTCCATCTTTGATTTAATTTTTCTTTTTTATCAAAATTAATTTAAACTTTTAATAAGCTAGAATTGTTGCTTCCTAATTGATATTTTTAACAAACAAAAAATAACGTTTATAAAAAAATTATATTTTTTAACTTTAAACTAAATTTATTTTCCCCACTTATTTTCCATGTACTTGTATTAACACGTAGATGATATAAAATTAGCCTGGTAAATACGTCGTTTCTATAAAACTGGGTAAACACTTAAAATTTAGGAACTGTTTTATTTTTGCAACCAAATGGAGTTTTTAAAAAAACGCTATTTTAAGGGATTAATATAATATACTCGTAACTCAAAATAATACGAAACTGTCAAATTAATTGAATTCCAAAAAGTTATATTTGTATCTTAAATTTTCAGAATTTTTCTTATCTCTCATACAAATTTTCATCGTTTTAACTTAGAATCGCGATTTAACGAATAAATCTCGAATAAGACTAGATTCAATTTATCGCAAGATTTACAGTAGGCCTACATTGTACCGATAGTTAAAACGCACTTTTTAGAAGAAGGATCAAAACATAAAACGAGTTTGAATAGACCTCAAGTGTGAAAAGGGCCCATTTTCTTTTTAATTTCTTTTTGCAAACCACAAAATAAATTTGGCCTTATAAATGTCGTTATAATTGACTAATAGCTAGTCGTATAAAATAAATGAACAGTATAAAACGGGATTCTGTATCTATTACGGTAAATCAAAAATGAGATGTCCTAGTGGTAACACAGTTTAAGGGAGCAGTTTACTAATCTTTGTCGATTTTTAAATTAACTTTTATTTTACAATAGTAAAATTTAATTTAACGTAAAAGTTCCAAATGTTATTACCGGTAATAAACAATTTATTTTTAACAAATTTTCATTAATATAAAATTTTCCAAATAACCTTTTTTTAAAATTAATTTTTCCTATCTATCGTTTCTCCATGCAAAATTAATAGAAATACAAGATTTTCAAATATTTTGAACTACAACTCAACTAGAAATAAATAAAAGTTGTTTTTTTAAGAAGAAAAACACATGATTTTAACTATACTTTTAACATATAAATTCCGAATCAGTAAGTAAATGTTTATGCAAAGTTTGTTTATTTCTAGCTTCCATGAATAAATGAATAATAAAAAAATCCATTCTATTTTTTTCATATAAAAAAATCATAAATAAGCTCAAAATTTATCTAAACTGGAAAAAAAAAGTAAAATAAAATTGTACAAAAAAATTTAAGTTGAAGAACAATTCAATTAAAAGATTACATCAATAATTTCAAACTAAAAAGGTAGACAGTAAATTTGTTCTTTTTTTTAATTCTTTGTTAAGTATAATGCATTCTGTATAAATTAATCGATATAAACGGATTAATTATAATTAATTTAAACTACATGTACCTATTTTTTTCCCTCTACAATAAGTGACATTAATTTGACGAGACTATAATTGTTATACTCCTTCATTAAGCTCGATTTTTAATCATTTCATTACTTGAAATAATTATATCTTTCGCGTGAAAATGACTAGTCTTTTCAATCTTCAGACGCTTTTAAATCGACGATAGAAAAAAAAATCTGTTTTCAATTTAGTTTGTGAAAAGTTTGGATTACTAATTAAAGGTAAAGTAGGTAGTTAAAAGGTAAATTATAAAGAGCTTAGTTCTATTTAATTTTCCACAAGAGCTAAAAATAAAAATAATAAAACCCTTAATTTTGCGTGTGTGTGTGTTTACAGGAAGTTCTCGTATGGCATGTAATGGAAAATCGCGCAAAAGAAACAAACTTTTAATTTGTATAGTGGAAACTAACGCTAAAAGTTTTCTAAATAACTGTGATTAAAATAATTAGTTTTATCACAGTAATTATTTTACTGTTTACCGGGTATTTAAAACTTTTTGATAAAAATTATGAATTTTTTTGATAGAAGTTATGAATTTTTTTGAATGAAATTATGAATTTTTTTGAATGAAATTATGAATTTTTTTGAATGAAATTATAAAGATTTATTAATAGAAATTAATGTACAGTATAAAAGTTTGAATGAGAAAATATTGTTATATCTAATAAGAACTACTGTATATCTTAAATCATAATTCGAGTATTTATTTATTTTTTTAATTATTGGGTAAATATAATATTTATTTTTTGTAATTTTAATCACCCTGAAGGTACAAATGGCGCATGCAGAAATCCCGTAAATCCGATTTTTTTTTTTAATAATTATTCTTGTCTAGCGTTAAATCCCCGCGCAGGATTAGCGTTTCGATCCTTTTGTCATTCGCCGCCAAAAGCAATTTTCGGAGCTTTAATCGCTAATAAATATTAAAAAATTACTGTTTCTCGTAAGAGCAAGCTAATAATAATACTATTACGTCATTACGGCGAAACCAACTTCTTTCTTCTTTTTCTTTCCAATCTAAATAGAAAAAAGTTCGCTAACCCAAATTACATTCCGATCAAATTGACTTTTATCTTTCAAATTCCTCTCATTTCCTTCAAATCGCGCTTCATTCCAGAATTCTAAAAATATATTATTATGACTAATCCAATGAAACGCAATTAATAATTTATCTCCCCTATTATTAACTTAATTTTTTCTTAATTAAGTCTATTGTTTACCGAATTCAAACTTCATCAGGTATGTGTGCGACGTCAAAAACAATATTGCTATTTCTTACAAAATTCATGCCACCGAAAGGTATTACATTGTAGTAAATTTTTTATTCTGATCTCAGTTTGTTTTACGAATATGTGGCCACCGACAAAAAAAAAAGATCAAAAACAACAACAAAACAATGTGGGCTTTTGTTTATTTCTTGGCTGAGTTTCTAGGATTTTCGCAGGCTCACATTTTATAAACTCGATTGAGTTTGAAGTTTTGAGTCAGAACTTAGTACACATGCACCTTAAATCAGCTAAGGCTGCGATCTTTTTTTTTATATTATTATTAAAATAAACATGATTCACAGCCTATGTAAAACGGAAATTTTAGATAAACAGAAAAAACAGTAGGGAGTGCAATGTTAAAATGGCGATAAACCGCTAAATGGCTATAACGCAGAAACAAGAAGCACTTTTAGCAAGAATGCCATAATAAAAACTGCCCAAAACGGAAAATGAAACATATGATACTGGTCGCTTTACATAATCTACGTGTAACATTTCAGTTGATAGTATTAAGTCATTTAGAATGCACAGTTAACATTAATGAACTTTTTGAGTAACCACACAATTCCGTTTTCCGCAGGTTTCACTGTCTCACTAATAATTTACAAGTATTAGTTGTTTTAAAAAAAACCCTTAAAAGAACAAATAATTCTCATAAATAAATAAAACCTAATTTGGCCGCTGTTGTTAAAATCTCATAATTCAATGAAATCTAAAAAAAATTATAAATAGGTACCGAAATAAAAATTTTTTTCAAAAAAAATAATTTAAAAACAAAAAATTAAGCATTTAATAGCAAACATAAGATTTAAGGCGAGATTTAGTGGTAGTAAGCGATTACATTAACGAAAAGATTTAAAGCGCAGTCTATAAGAACGAAATACTTATACATGTATAAGGTGGCGCTAAGTATAGGTGAGTAAACGCTTTCCTCAATCACCGTAGGGCTGCGGCAAACACCATCATAACAATCATATTAGGGTAAAGGATGGCGACCATCTTTAATCTACGTAGGCGACGTCACTTGGTCTGCTATTTACCCTCAATTTCATCTTCATACACAAACACTTAATACTGTAGCGCCGTGCCGTTAATTAGTGTGCGCTAAACCCAACTACGTCACCGACAAGCACTGTCATCGTGTCACGTCACGTGCGTATGATATAATTCAATCCCTAACCAAACACCGTATGCGGCGTATGGCATTAAAAAAACAATACGGTATACCCAGACCTCGTTTAGCGTTATATACTGTAGATAAGTTCCCACAAAATAATGCAAAGTGAAATACAGTAAAAAATATACCTAAACACCAAAGATATGACTGTTATCGTATACATGTACTACATTTTTTAAAAGAGTAGATTTCCTATTTTTACTTATAAAATTTAATACCATTTAAAAAAAAACTTGTAAATAATGGTAATAATACTCGTAATTATGAGACATAAAAAACTTTTAAAATATATCTTTAAATAAGTGATAAAAGTCTGTTAAAAACCAGATTAAATACTTTTTTTCCTCAAAAAAATAAAAAAAAAAAACTAACTGACAAAGATGAAACTTCCAAAACTTGAAGAAAAACAAAATTTCTACAAAAAAAAAATGATTGTTTTGAGGTTGCTTTAGTTATTTAAATACTGTAGCGGTGATTAACCGTAAATTCAATTTGATCAATAAAAAATTCATTTCCAGTCTTTTAATCACCTGCTACTTCTTTTAAATTTTACACTTTTTTAATGTAAAGTTGGAGGTAATTTTATTAAACTGATTTATTTTTTTTTTCAGTATTAATTTTCCGTTTTTTACCCAAATCACCAATTTTTAAACAAGAGTAAAATTGTATACTTATGTTATTGTTTTTCATCGGGTGCTGATTCGCACTCGCTATTATAAGTTTATAAATAAACATTAGTTATATTAACTGCTGCATTAATAAAGCTCCATATTAAAAAAAATTATTTATTTTTAATAGAAATGAGTTTTTCGAGATGTCTAATTCCACCCTGCTCGTCTTCCTCGGTGTCCACAGTGGCGGTGACCATGTTGGTAGTGTGCTACGTGTGTTCTCTGATGTCAGTGGGCCAGTGTCAGCCGATGATGACGCCCCTGGTATGTCGTGACGTGGACTACAACTCGTCTCCCGTCTTGCAAAAGGTGTGCATGGCGGTCAAAGCCATGGCCGAGACCAACCAGTTCACCGACGACTACTACAAAGCCGCCAAACGTACGTAAAACTCAGGATTTAAGTGGCAACAATCTTATACTAATCTCCATCTACTTATGTTTTTCTAGTGTTATCTCGAGCGGAAGCTGCGGACAGCGGAAGTAAACGAGTGGACGAACCCAGCCACGTTTTCCTACGTTTCGGACGAAGACGTTAAACGTATCCGTTAGCTTAGCTTATTTCGCTTTCTATATAGAATTAATTAATTATTTATTTTTTAATTTAATTTTTAATTAAAATCGTCGCGTGCTCAAGATAACAGAAAAAAAAAAATTCAAAAAAATTTGAATATGCAAACAAAAAAAGAAAAATGTAATGTACATTGACGCGAATGTAAAGCGCCACGTTACCAACAAATCGATGTGATTTTATCGGAATAAACACTATTCCACTGCACAATTCACTTCCGCTTTTTAGAAATATTATTATTAATAAATTAACGTTAATATAGCAGTTTGATAAACCTCGAATTTTAAACTCGTAGTTATACTAATAACGTTGAATTATTTACCGTATTTATTTCGTCTAATTTGAGAGTTAGCGCAAATTACGTATGCTCTAAAATACGGTTTTCATGGATAACGATAAATATTATTATTTTAAAATGCTTATAAATGGCCGAAGCTTATAAATAAATCCAATTTTTCAGGAACCGAAAAAAAAAGAAGTACAGTACCTCACAGTCTTACGACTAATAATTTGTTGGAATTTAGTTCTAATTTTTTTCAGGAGTAAACTCTAATGACCTTACTCATATAAACCTTAAAAAAGTATAAAAAGATAATAAATTGTTTTGGTGCTTTATAATAAAAATTTTCACTAATTTTAATTTTTAACCGCTCAGAATAAACACGAAAATTTAAATTCTTACGTCATAAAAAGTGAAATAAAGTAAAAAAATCTAAAAAAAAAAAAAAAAAAACGCTTAACCGCAAACTTTCTATTTCCTATTTTGCATTTATTTTGCGGTTAAGCTTTTCCATCATTCTTATGCTTAAGTCCAAAGCTTACGGCGCCCGAGTGTGGACTTTGATTTTATTCATTTCTCTAGATAATTATAAAATAATTTTGTCCTCGAAGTGACGGTGACGAACTTCACCGGGCAATTTCGAATTTCAAAATTTAAAATTTTTTTTTTTTGTTGCAAAAATAACAATAATGCGCAAATTTTTTTAAAAAGAAAATTAACACATTTTCACGCTCTTGGTCGGTAGGAAAAGCGTGGCCGCTCCTGGCTTTACATAACGCGTGTATAGACGGTAATTTTTTCGCCCCCTCCTCTCTTTGCACAATCCCGCCTCGAACGCAATGAAACGAAAATTAAAAAAAATAAAGTATAACAATAGCTATTACGTATTTCGCAGCAGGTTATTCTTTTAATCGTGACCTCTCGAGTAATCCTTATCGCGGTTGAAACTGACCTTAACCTACCGCACTATGCCCGAGCCAAAAAGGTAAACACGGATTACGACAGCTCCTCTCATTATAATTATTATTACAGTATACATGCATAACAGGTTACATCAATAATAATTAAAGCTGTCATCTCAAATGCGCTCATACCCGGATTTTCGGGTAAAACTCCGCTCGAAAACATTTCAAAATTGCGTGCAAAATAATAATAGGCCTACCATTTATCCTACAGGGCAAAGCCTTTCTACAGGTAATTAACCATTTTAATAAAAATGCAAACTGAAGTAGTTTACAAGATCAATACGATAAAATGTGCAGTACGGTATTTCAATAACGCGTTAAAATTCTTATTTTAAAGAAAATAATAATGCGTGTAACGTAATTTTAATGAAGTAAATACTTACTAAATCAACAGGAAAATAAAAATAATAATTATGAAACAAAAATAAAGAAATTTTTAAAAAATATTACACCTCTAATCTTTTTTTAAAAAAATAACATTCAATATAATTTGCTAAATACAATATTAGCCTATCAATTATTCGGCGCGTAGGTGTAAAATAATGTATTCAAATTAATTTCGAAGAATGCAGAATAATTATTACCTAATAATATAGTTAGACAGCACGATTTTCCCTATGTCCTCAGCGATACACAGCTGATGACTGACAACACTGGAAGCGGTTTGAGTAGGTCGGCGCCATTTTACCGACTACCTCCAAAAAAAACCTTACTGTATTATTTTCAATTAGTAATAATCGAGAGATAATTGCATAAGCACGAGCGTTTATTTACAAAACATTGATTCAGAGCAATAATTAACTTACCGTAAATCATGTAATACGATATTTTTGCGGTAATGTTGACGTCATATTAATTAAAATTACTGGTGGTTTTTCATTATCACGTATGGTACTCGGAATTTTTGAAGATTATGCTATAAATTATTCCCAGTACGTTTTTTTCTTTAAAAGAAAAATATATCCACCCCCCACGCACTTTTTACAAACATTGTTATTTATAATATTAAAAAAAAAAGCAAAATACTGTACATGTACTTACAAAGTTTGAAGGTGAAATAGATTGCTGGCTGGTTAATCGTGTCTGTCACCTCCTCTTCTTCCTCATCATCAAAACACCTCAATCACCTCGCTTCACATAATATTATCATGCAAATCACTAACTTTATTTACCCGAAACTTCACTCAATTCACAAATTTCGAATCAAAACACTGTTGAAACTCTTCGAAAAAATCAGCGTCTATCTTTTAGCCCAAACTCTCACCATACACGTACATGTACGTAGACCCTTCCGTAACCGTAAGATTCATCGCAGTTCATCTTCCACGTGACGTCATTTTCAAAACTACCGGTAGATTGCTATTTGTTCAGAAGTTATTATTTTATAAAATTTATAAAACGTTACTGATTTAATAAGGTAGAAAATATGGATTAAATATAATTTTATTTAGAGATTTAAAAAACTTTTAAAAAAATTTTTTTTAAACAAGTTGCAGTAAGAAAATGCTGTAATAATAATAGCATACTGTTGCAACTTTGAATTGACCATCACGTTTTATTCCACTTCATAATAATTACAGTATTAATAAAGTTTACATCTGGTTCAAACTAAGTATAATTCGATACGGTACTTTAAACAAGAAAAGTGCATAGTGTCAAAATTAAAGTTTATTTTGACATTTTAATTACATTTTTTGATTTTTTTTTTTTGTGGCACAAACTCTGAAAACGTTTTAATAGCGAATTAATTAACTTACAGGCAAACTGTAGGCCCTAAAATAAAATTAATACTTAAAATAAAGTTAACAATTTTATAATTTGTGACAAACTCAAAACTTGCCATAATTAACTACATGTACTTGTAATTAAAAGTACACCAGAGCCTCGATTATCCGGACCCCATACTGTAAGCTACTTGGAAACATGTCCAATTTTTTTTAAATGAAAATAATGTAAGCTACATGCTACTGTGTTTTCCATTTTCATTGAAATTTACATACAAATTAATGCAAAAAAAAAAAATCAACGTTTATTTAATTAATGTTGTTTATCCAGATTATCCTTCGACCATAAAAACGGTCCCTTAAGAGATTATCCATGATAGCAAATAGTCCGGATAATATTGTAGTTTCTACAAAAACCTGTCGCTCATTTCTTAACATTTTTTTACTTGCTGAAGTTGCTTTCTTAATTAAGCAAGAATTCTTTCTATTAATAATAGAAAAGTATAGTTTGTATAATTTTTATTACCGTATGTTTTATTTAATTCATAAATGTGCTTCTACTAAACTGAATTTGCAAACATTTTAGTGACAAAACCAACGATATTGAATATAATCTTAATTTTATTTTTCATATAAAAAGAAATAAATTACGGTTTTCGGCTATAAAAATAATTTAACATTCACTATACGGTAGTTCAAACTCCAAAAAATTATGTAATTTAATTTTTTTTTTAAATGTACGATAAGCATATTTTTAATACGTCCATTAAAACGTTTGCATTTTAACCTCTGAGGTAACTAGCTTTTAATTTCCACTTTCTGCAAACTGAACGCAAATAACAGTTTTTTTTTTTTTAAAAAAAAGTGCTCCGTTATTATTATTATTGAACACGTAAATCAAGGATTGTTACGAGTCAAATCAATGTGGACATAACGCGACAATAAGCTCATTAAACAAAACAACAATTTTGATTTCTTGTGTGGAAAATACTGCATGATTTGATATTATTTTGTTTTATGACTTAATGCCGAAAACATTAGTTGATGGACAAATAGAATCTAAAACATTTTTTTAAAAAAATTCAATAAAATATAATCTTTTGCTGTATTTTGGATAAATGTTTAGTGTATATCTTCCCTAAACTTCATCATACATAGCAAAATTTTGCGGTACCGGTACGCACATTCTTGTTCACCTTTCGTTGCCTCAATATTGAAAAGGTTATGGAATTTCGTTTATTTTGTAAAAAAAAAAAAATTTATCTAATATTTTGTTTATTGCAACCATTAAAATAATTGTTATTTTTTTTTTGCACACACGTACTCATTTCTATTTATATTTTTTTTGAAAAAAAAAATGGTTATTACCTTACAAGGCTGAAATTATCCTTTAAGAGAAATTATCTACCAATATTTAAACAAAAAATCATCTTTGCATCCTTAATTTTTATATTTGCCTTGAAAACGAAGATAATTATATTTAAAAAAAAAAAAAATTATATCGCATGTCACCAAAAAAAAATTACCGTTTTTTATGTACGGTATTGTATTATCTTGACTTCAATGACATCTTATATTTATAAAATAATAAAAATGCAGGTACAGATTTTCACCTGAATGCAAATATCTTCAAAAAAATAATGGCGATAAAATTTAACTCTTGCACACCGCGCTATCGAAAACCGCGCAATAGAAAATACAAAATCAAACCAGGGGAAAAAAAAGAGAAATTAGGTTAATAAACATGCATTCAAACTAATAAAAATACCCAAGGCTTAAATACGGTACATCTTAACTTTATGTAATTATACAAGTAAATATTGAGGTTTTTAAAAATTTATATAAAAAACGCTGAAAATGTAATCGGAAGAGAAAAAAAAAAAAAGATTTTAAGGTGGATTAATGTGGAGATAGATACGTAAACATTTTGTAAATAATTCATCTAAAAGAAATTTTTTTGAGTAGAAAAACAGTTTTTTTCGAATTAATTAAGACAATATCATGGTAAAATGTAATAGATAAAAATAGAAATGAAATGAAAAAAATTTAACAAAAAATTATAAAACCGTTAGATGATTTCCAGATTACGATATTATTGCGTAAACACGAAAAAAATATACGCAGTGTACGTAAAAAAATGAGCTATACAGTACTTTAACATGAGAAATAAATGCTAAATGCTATTGAAACAAAAACTGCAGTAGATCTCGCTTATAATAACCTCGCATATAACGTCACCCCGAATACTGTACATGTACATAATTTTCAATTTTAGAGCGTTTCGTTGCAATCGCATGTAAATAATATTCCCGTTATGAAAAATCGCTTTTTCCTGAAATAATTTATTGTTTCCTCAATCAATCGCGTTATAGAATACACGTACATCGCATTAAATCGAAACGCGTTATACGAGAACCGACTTTTAGGTGCCGTACGAGTATATTTTATCAATGTATCATTTTTACCTATTATTTTGGTCAAGGAGTTCATGAAACACCTGCAATTCGTTTTGAAAAAGAACAGACGTCGAATATTTTTATGTAGGTTTCGATATTATACTTTCATCATTTGAAAAGAAGAAAAAAAAAAAACAAGTTTAAAAAATTGACAAATTTTTCTTAGGTATTTCTTTACAAAATTGTTCACATTTTCAGAAGTCATTAACGAAATGTGATGCTAAAATATATTTTTAAATAACAAAAAAAAATAATAATAAATAAATCGTCAGGGACATTAAGCGCATTCGCGAAAATATTGTACTCATTTTCAATTTTCTTCGAAAAACAATAAATAAATATATACCGGTATATATATATGAAAAAAATAATATAATAAAACGAATTAGTAACGTTCATTCTTGTGAAATTTTCACCACGTGAAAGTAGGTTGTAAATGTTTCATAAAAAATAAAAACAAAAAAATAAAAAAAAAGGAGAAGATAAAAAAATGAGGAAAGATGAAAACGAGATGTTCAATTCGACTCATTCATTGATTTCGAATGAAACACAGTTACTACAAGTGTAATAATTACGAGGTTTCATTTTTTTTTAACTTTATAATCTTTGAAAACTACTTTTTCTAAAAAAATAAATTAAAAAAAAAAAAAAACTATTAATAATAAATAAAAGATGATAACTGAATGATACAAACTCGACCTTCTTTTTAACTCTATACAATTTTTTAAAAAAAAATTAAAAAAAAGATATTTAATAATATTCATAAAAAGAAAAAAAAGTGATTAACATTGCTTAATTTTCTTGAGAAAAAAAAACAAACAATTAAATAATTGCCCTTGTTATTTCGAAATTTATTTTTCACTAATGAAATAAAAGTCAAATTCTGTGTAATTTTTTTTTTTACGTCGGAATGTATAAAAAAATAAGAAACTTCTAAAAGAACAAGCTTATTAAAAAAATAATAGTAAATATTAATAATAATATATAAAAAAATGTACATTAGAACTGTTGGGATTTTTTTTTACTCGTGTTTGTCTCTGAGTGGCCTTTCCACGAAAGAAATTAATGAAGAAATCACGTCATCTTTGAGATAGATGGCTTATTTCTCAAATGCTACCTTGACCTCCGCAAATGACCCGCACGTACTCCGCGGAACCTCCTCGGCACACCTTCGGCATGATCGAGCAACGAAAAAATGAGATACTCATTTGCATTTATAAACAATAGAAACGAGGCTTATAAGACGCAAACGTGATCGACGAACGAAAACGTTAAAGCAAAAATTTTTTTAAAAAAAAATAATAGTAATAATAATAATAAAAAAAAATTTCGAAAGAAAGTCGTGACGATTCAAGCGCCTATATAAATACGGGATGAAAAATTGAGAAAATCATATTTTGTGCGAAGATCAGCAGCTGCAAACAACTATTCAATCATTTTAAGGATTTGTACTTTTCTTCTCCAAACTACAAAAATGAAATCGGTAATATTTTATGCTCTCTTTTTTTATTTAAAAAAAATTGTGATCTAAAATTTCCGTTTTTTTTTTT
>JAQGAY010001182.1:0-16075 GCA_034698085.1 Polydesmus angustus | reverse complement strand
TATTTTCTATATAAAAATGTTTGTATGTTTTGTAAGCAGAAAGAGAGATGGCGGTGGCTCGGTTGAGGGGGTAGGGAGTGTGGAAAAGCGTTATTAGATGTAGGTATGTGTAGTTTGGGGTGGAGCGGTTTTAACTGGAAAGTAATGAGCCGTCAAAACAAGCCATTTGCATCATTTAGATGGCGGCAACGGCGATGGTAGTGTCGGTGGCGACACGCTGCGGTGGAGAAGTGCACGTCGCCGAGTAATCACACTCAACCAAACTTTATTTAAATTCTCGATCCGAAAGAGCGAAAGAGAGAGAGTGAGTGAGAGAGAGAGAAAGGCATTTTTCTATATCTATATAAAAGCATTATTGTCATCATCATCGTTTCATCCGTCACGCTATCGGTGGAAGCTGCGTTTTTTTTTTTTTTTTTTTTTATTATTTATTTTTTTTTATTTTTAGCTACGTTTATACTTGGTATCCAACCCGCATTACACTCGAATGAACTTACCTTCGTCTTAGCACATTCACTATGCGGAATGGAAAAAGATTGCTCGGTGACAGCTTGCTTCTCTCTCCACCCATCCTTCTGCTTTTTTCCCTTTTTCTTTCTCCATCATTCTGCCTTCTCTTTCTCCATCCTTCTGCCTTCGATCTCTCTCTACTTCTATCAATTCTTAACTTCTCATTTCTCCATCGTTCTGCCTCCCTTATTCTATTTTATGCTTACATTCATCTTTTCCAATACATAGGCTACAATACAACCTGCTCTCATATTTTTTTTTTTTTGAGATGGAGGAAAAGAATTTTTTTTTATAGGAAGAAGTGATTTTTCAAGAGTAGACTAACGTTAATGAAAAAGGTGCTTGAAATTTTGCGGGATTTTTTTTTTTTTTTTGGTTTTGACATATATTTATTTATTGTATCGATTATAAGCGTATTTAGCTGACTTTTTAATTGATGATGCTTTTAAGTAATTTTTGATTAGCTTATTTTACATTTTTTATTAATGTACATTTTTTTAAAAGGGAGATGCGTAGGCCTATAGAAAGATAGCTTTGAAAAATTTTAGATAGGATTTTTAAAAAATAATTAAAAAGAAAAAAGATGAAAAATGAAGAAGATTTATTATCAAAAAAAACATGGTGTCCGGGGAAAATGTGAACCCAAATTAGAATTTAATAATTTAAAAACAGTGGAACAACAATATTTTTGGTCATTTTTGATATTCGTCGTGTTTTTTTTTTTTCTCGTTTAATATTTGTCGCAGATTCGATATTCGTCACACTTTTGACGAAACTTTCAGTCAGCTGATCGTCATTACTAGTGTGAATTTTAAAAATCGTTGCAAAAAAAAAAAAAAAAAAAAACCATTGAATAAATTCTTTTAGAAACCGAGTGCTAATGAATGGTATAAAAATGCTGATAAATCATGTAAATATATGACAATATTAGAGCAATATTAAATAATTAATATATTGTTA
This sequence comes from Polydesmus angustus, assembly GCA_034698085.1. Classification (NCBI taxonomy): domain Eukaryota; kingdom Metazoa; phylum Arthropoda; class Diplopoda; order Polydesmida; family Polydesmidae; genus Polydesmus; species Polydesmus angustus. The sequence continues at coordinate 14,605 of JAQGAY010001182.1, read as the reverse complement.
ATAAGCAATTAAGTTATTATTTCTAAGATTTTTGGGTTAGTTTTTTTTAAAGGTAAAATTCAGAGCTGGGAACGGATTAAACCATTTTTAATGTATTCTTATGGGAAACATTTGTTCGATATTCGTCATTTTCGCAATTCATCAATTTTTTTGGAACGCATTAATGACGATCATTTGTAGTTCCTCTGTATTTGAATGACACACATAAAAATTTGAGTAGGCTTACTTATCGGTTTGGTAACACGAGGCGAGGTATCGAATATTGATGCAATAATCGATTTGCGAGTAAAATAATTTACCGTAAAACATTTAGAACAAATTTAGGAATTGAATATTGAAATATTAAATATTAGGTATCGACAGTTGAATCGAGTCGTCGGTACAAATTCAGTTGGATTTAATTTTTTTTTTCGAACACCGTGTACACCGAAAATTCCATTACTTAAGTATGGAAAGAAACCTCCCGAGTGTCGCTATCTTATTATTTAAAATTCTAAATTAGACTCGTGCAATGAGCGGATGAGTTGTATTCAGCAGCCGTGGGGGACTTTTGAAAGATGGTGCGGTTACCTGGAGGAATGTAAACACGTAGTATAATCTTTTCCCTTATCGTCATTATAATTTTTGTTTACATGTATTCCGCGGCTACCATACACGCGCAGCTCGTGCGCATTGTCAATCGCTCGTGTTCTGCTTGATTGCCGCCTTTTAGGCGAACAGCTTTAATTTCGCTTCTTAACAAAGAAACTTAATTTTAATAAGCTCTCTTTTTCTATACAATCTATTTTTAGTAACTCTTAGCATGTATTTTAAGTACGTGTATCTATAAGTTTTTTATAGCGTAATAATGGAAGAAAAAATATACGTGATTTTTATTTATTTTTTTTTTTTTTTAGAGGATTGCGCGTGTTTTTTGGTGAGGAAAAATAGTAGTTACATTTCTCAAGTTTTTTTTTTTATTAAAAAATATATGCATGCAGGAAATCGGGTATGTCGAAAATGAAGGAGGAAATGTTGTGTGTGTGTGAGATGATTGAAGGATTTTTAAGTTGTGAGAGAGAAAAAAAAAATGAATCCGTTATCGACGTTAATACGCATCTTTTTTTTTCTTCTTCTCTTTTCTTCCATCCCGCTTTCCTTTCACATCTCCTATTCTAATTATATATATTTGGAAGACATTGATTGTCGTCTAGGTGGAAAAGGGTAAGGATGGGTGGATGGGAATAGGAATTGAGGGGAAAATAAGAGATGGAGGGAGTAAATGCTGACGCAAATCATGTCAGCTACGTATTGAGATGATCCACCAGACGCACGTACAGCATCCTCCTCTTCCATCCTCATCCACCTACATAACTCAACTCCAAACACCAGTTTTATATGGAAATTTAGAGAAGAGGAGGAAGGGAAGGAAATAAAAAAAAGCCTAAGAAATAGAAGCTGCAGAAGAAGGGGAAAAAAAGGGTTGGAGAAATTGCCATTGCGCATAAGTTTTTCTGAGAAAAAAAAATTAAGTTGGAAGAATAAAAAAATAAAAAAGATGGAGGAAGAGTGAGATGCGTCAGGGGTTTAGGTCGATAGATGGCGCTGGTATTGGCATTGACGAGGGCGGAATTAGTTATCGACGTTAGAGTTTGAAAATCAGACAAATTGTAAAGCGGAGGAAAGCGAGTGGAGAGAGGGAAGATGTTGATTCGATTGGGTCGCATCACAATCACCAGCTGAGACCCAATCAATCTACGAAAGAATTTTTTTTTTATATATTCGATGGGAACAAAAAAAACTGATGAATATTTTCACTGCAGCAAAATTTTTTATTTATGACACTTTTTTGTCACTTTCTCGGACTTTGTGGAGAAATCAAAAAAAAATGTATTGGATTATTTGAAGTATCAATAATAATTCTACAAAAAAAAAAAACACACAAATTTCGTTTGAGATTTTTAAACACTATTATAAAAATAAAACTTGACGGATTATTTTTACATGTGACACTCTGAAAGATACTTCAATTTCTCTTTTTTTATTTCTTCAGTACAATATTCTTATCACAAAATGATACTATTTTTATTATTAATATCAACTTTTACGACTTGATAATCAGATATTACGTGCACGAAAATTCTATCTCAATTTATGTATGTACAAGAGAATGTTCTCTCTTTTTCTACTCCTCCTCCTCCTATCTCAATGACATTTATAGCGTTTGCGAAGCATTGTCAACTTCACTGGAATTATGAAAAACGATTTCACTCTCGTTCTTTTTTTTTATTTCGATCTAACTATCTTCATCTCGCTAAGCTCTCAACTCTTGAAACAAACGGGTTAAAAGAGTGAAGTGGGAGATGGGGGATTTTTGGACACTTATCCGACTGCGTATAACGAGTGGATCAACTTTTTTTATGTATAAGTAGAATAAAATGACAATGATGATTGCGGAAGAGAGCGCGAGAGAGATAATGTGAACTCGAGAAACAAAATGGGTAGAGATATAACACTAAATGATATAGATTGGAGCGGCAGAAGGATGAATATGGATAGATTTCAGGGAAAAAAGAAAGGGGTGTAAGCTGAAAATTGCTGATGGAGAGACAGAAGGGTGTAAATAAGAGGCAGAAGGATGTGATAGAGGCAGAAAGACATAATAGAAAGACAGACGGGTGTAAAGGAAAGGCAGAAGGATGTGATAGACAGAAGGATGTTAAAGAGAAACAGAAAGATGTGATAGAGAATCAGAAGGATGTGATAGAGAATCAGAAGGATGTGATAGAAAGGCAGAAAGAGGTGATAGAAAGGCAGAAAGATGTGATAGAGAGGCAGAAAGATGTGATAGAGAGGCAGAAAGATGTGAAAGAGAGGCAGAAAGATGTGAAAGAGAGGCAGAAAGATGTGAAAGAGAGGCAGAAGGATGTGATGGAGAAGCAGAAGGATGTGATAGAGAAACCGAAAGATGTGATATAGAGGCAGAAGGATGTGATGGAGAGGCAGAAGGATGTGATGGAGAGGCAGAAGGATGTGATAGAGAAACAGAAAGATGTGATATAGAGGCAGAAGGATGCAATAGAGAGGCAGAAGGATGTGATGGAGAGGCAGAAGGATGTGATAGAAAGGTTGTGGAGGATGTGATAGCGAGATAGACGGATGTAATGGAAGGCAGACTGATGCGATGGAGAAGTGGGAAGATGCGACAGATAAACAGAAGGATATGCTCTAGAGGCAGAAAAATGCGGCTGATAGAAAATGTTAGAAAATGCAGAAGGATGCTACGGAAAGCAGGGATACACGATGGGAAAAGTAAAGAGAAAGTAATGAAAAGATATAAGGATTCGATGTAGATGAAAAACTAAAAAAAATGGAGGGGAAATGAGAGACAGAATGATGGAGAAAGAGAAACTTGAAAAACCTGTAAGAAAGAAGGGGAAAAGACAAAAAGAAAGAAGAAAAAAAAAAGAGGGGAAAGAAATTAAGATAGAAAAGAAGGGCTCTAAAGTGGAGTCAGCCGTCGGGATAACACACTCAGTTAGTAGTGAGTAAAACAAACATTAGAAACGTGCGTGTGGGCGGGAGTTTGATGGGCGTGGAGGAGAGAAAACCTTTAAAGAAAATTAAATAGACGAAGAGAGATGGCGAGAGATGTAAAGTTCATAAAGTACCCGTCTATCGTGATATATATAAATGTCATAGACATGGTTCGTGCGTTGAGTGCGTCTCTCGATCAGTGATGGAGGAAAGGAAGCTGCGCGAGAGAGAGAGCAAAAGGCGGATGCACAACAGTCAAATTATCATCATGTGATCTGCGGCCCAGTTCACGTACACGTCTCTTCAAGTGGTTTATTACTCAATCAAGAATTTCAATTAAAACGAGAAACCTCATTAAGCTTTTTCTTTTCCCCTCTTTCTATCTTTTCACTACGATAAATAAGCGCCACGCGAATGACTTAAGTGCTCGCTATATTTAAGATTTTATTTTTATGTTTTTTCTAACGAAAACTTTGCTCCATTTTGGTTGGCCATATAATTATTATGATTTTTTTTTAAAAGAAAAACAACAATATTCGTGTATGGGGGATGTTGTTTATTTGTCAACGTTGACGTGTTCGAGGCAAAGTTGAAATGCAAATGAGGGAAATTTTTGGGGTTGGTTAATTGAGAGTTTAGTGCATCGTGTTTATTATTAGTGTTACCAAATTACTCCCGAGTTTTTAATTTCCGGATACTCGAGTATTTTTGGTTTTCAGTTACAATAATAATTTTCTGGTAGTGATCCTGTTATTGTGTTTCGAAAGTAACTCTTAAATTTTATATAGGGTGTTCGTTGGATGACGTTGGTTTTAAAACATGAATAAATTGGTAGAATTTTTATGAAAATGAATTATTTTTTTAATACTTGAATTAATTAATACCTCCCATTTAATAATGAAAAGCATTTTTTAGAATATGACCTCTACAACTGAGTCGGCACGTGTAAACATAATCACTTTGACGGCTAAAGCTTTTGCGGACTTCCAGCCTGCACCTGCCGACTGCATCTCGGCATGTGGTGGCATCTACCATAGGATTTATGAAAATTCTCTCAAATTTCCTTGACCGCATTAATACATGACAACTCAGTTGTAGAGGTCATATTCTAAAACTTGTTTTTTTTATTATTAAATGGGAGGTGTTAATTAATGTAAATATAAATAAAATAATTAATTTTCATTAAAATTCGACTGATTTATTCATGTTTCAAAACTATCGTTTTCCAACAAACACCCTATATTTGAATACTCGAAACATCAAAAACAAAATTTCCCAAGTAGGCGCAAAGTCGATTTAAGATGAATTATTAGTTTGTTATTGTTTTATCGTTGTATTTTTGTCCTTCACACAATTATTACCTTATACGCTTTCTATTATAACAACTGTTTCGACTCGGCTGTGTGACGTGGTGTAGTGTAAACAAAAACGTAAACAAGGAACATAATAATATTTTTGCTTTTAAAGCCTATTTTTATTATGTACAGTATATTGTTTGCTAATTCCAACTTTTGACAATCTGAACCCATTCTGTGCCTTTGCATATGTGCGCGATGTCAGAAGTTTGAAAGCGAGTTAATGACAATTGCCATTTTTGAATAAGCAAACATAATATTCCCCCTCTGTATACATAATACAAGTCGTCATGCGAAATCTGGTCACACGTCGCTCCATAAACCACCTATGTTTATCCCACATTCCAAGCGATAAACTACTAGCGTTTGGAATGAGAGCAGCGGCAGTGACAAGAGAATGAAAATTAAGCCACGCGTCACTTTGCTCGGAGGAGTAGGCCTCACTCTACTAGGACTACTCTACGCCTTCCACACGCTTTGTCTCACTTATAACCCCGAGACACTTCTTATAACTGCGCGTGAAAAAGTGTGTCCACCGGTGACGTCACCCTGCGTCATCACCACCGACACTAATGCTCGTTTAGGAAATAAACTTTTCTATTATTGGACCCTGATGGCCGCCGCCAAACTATATACGTCCCATCGATTTCGTCCTGTCCAATGCTTTGTTATATTTTGGAAAATGACCTCTACAACTGAGTCGGCTTGTGTAAATATGCTCACTTTGACGGCTAAAGCTTTTACGGACTTCCAGCCTGCACCTGCCGACTGAGTCTCGGCATGTGCTGGCATCTACTATAAGATTAATGCAAATTTCCTCGAACGCATTAACACGTGCCGACTCAGTTGTAGAGGTCATATTCTAAAAATTGTTTTTTATTATTAAATGGGAGGTGTTAATTAATGCAAATCTAAAAAAAATAATTTATTTTCATTAATCTTTGACTGATTTATAAATTATTAAAAAAGTGCGTTTTCTGTGAGACACCCTATATATAAATAAGGTGCAAACAGAACTAGAGTCTAGATCATTGGCATTGAACTAAGATTAAAACGTATGTTAATCTAGATTAAGTAATGTTAAGTAAATTAAACGTATATTTTATGAAAGTAAGCCATTTTAAGCGCAGTTCTACGTTGAAAAGTGACGTTTTTAGACGTAAAAGAAGATATTCTTTGAGTGAATTGAACCGTTCGACGCCATGTATTATTATTATTATTATTAAAAAGGAAAGTATATATATATATTTTTTTTTTTTCTTTTTCTTCGACGATTGATAACGACGTGTGTGATTAGACGACGGCGTTTCCCCCGCCCTAAAGCGCGATCGACGTAACGAGTCACATGTCATAACTCCTTCATACTTGGCTTGGCGTAATTGATAGAATGGGAGCCGTTGTGCCGTATTCCAAATCATTTCGAGTGTCATTCACTTTAATGACTTTTACCCGAGCGATGCGAACAAACGACTAAATGACTGACGTTAAATGTAAACTTTAAAAATTAAGTGACGCAATCACGATGGAAAGAAAATGGCGGAATTTCGAGTGGGGTGGGGGAGAAAAAGAGTTCGAACATCTCTTAGCATTATCATTATTACGGTACATTATAAAAATGAAGTTTAGTTGATATTAGTAAAAGAGAGAGAGTTGGTTTTAGGTTCTTCTCGAGTAACCGAAAGTTTGGGGCTGGTGTTCTTCATAGTATAGGGTGTTAGTTGGATGACGTTAGTTTTGAAACATGAATAAATCAGCCGAATTTTAATGAAAATGAATTATTTTTTTAAAATTTATATTATTTAACACCTCCCATTTAATAATCAAAAAACTATTTTTGGAATATGATCTCTACAACTGAGTCGGCACATGTTAATGCGGCTCAAGGAAATTTCTATTAATTCTATGGTAGATGCCGGCGCATGCCGAGACTCAGTCGGCAGGTGCATGCTGGAAGTCCGTAAAAGCTTTAGCCGTCAAAGTGAATGAGCACGTTTACACGAGCCGACTCAGTCGTAGAGGTCATATTCCAAAAATTGTTTGTTATTATTAAATGGGAGGTGTTAATTAATGTAAATTTTAAAAAATAATTAATTTTTATTAAAATTCGACTGATTTTTTCACGTTCCACAACTAACGTCATCCAGCGAACACCTTATATAAAAGTCAATTATTAATTTTTTAAGTTTAAATGGAAACTCGACTGCGCGCCTACTAAGTTGGGTCTGATTTATTAAGATTTTTTTAAGTAAGACTTAAGGTTAGAAATTGTAAAACGAAAGATTGAATAAAACGAAAGAGATTTATTTAAGTATTTTCTTATTTAAAAATGTGTTCAATTTTTATTATGCATTTGGCTTTTAACTTTGTATTTGTAGAGCACGGATGATATGATGGGATGTATTATGTAGGAGTGCATGCATGAGTGTGCGGAAGAGCGTTAAAGCCGTAGTGGAACGAATGGATTGCGCGGGAGATGGAGCCAGAGTGATGGAGAGAGAGAGAGTGAGGGTAGGGTTTTAGGTTAGGAGTCCCCGGGGACCTATCACTGGGCTCAACCCACACTCCATTGTGAATTCCAAATGAAATTTTCGGAGAAAAACACGTTCACAGTTGACGTGACGTTATTCTCTCTTTCTCCATCACTCTGGCTCTCTCTCTCTCTTTCTCTCCATCACTCTGGCTCTCTTTCGCATATGCGTTACGCCTGAGTTTGGTTGAAGCGTAACTGCTTTTAACAGATTTTGAACGAGCTGGGTGGTTTGAGAGGAAAGGGAGTAGGACGTTTGGGAACCCCAACACTTGTGGCCGGAAATAAAAATAAATGCTGGTTTTTAATTAAGCTCGAAAAAGTTTAATTGAATTCTAATTTTTTTTTAAATAAACATACGTGAGTTATTTATTAATTCACTTGAATTAATTAATTTTTAAAAAAAAAGTTTTAATTAGCGGAAATTTATTTTTATTGTTTTTTTTTTTTTTTTTATTAAATGTTTTGTTTTTCACATCTGGTAACACTGTTTATATATTGTGTGGTTTTCTTTAAATTTATTTAGAGCGTTTTCAACATAAAATGGGGATTTTTTATAGGATTGATTCATAGGGATTTTTTTTATTATTAATAGGGATTTTTTTTATTTTAATTGAATTTTTTTATTCAAAAGGATTTTTTTGATTTATTTGGGATGTTTTTGATTTATAAGGATTTTTTGATTTACCGCATAGGGATTTTTTTTAGTGTATAGGGATTTCTTTGGTTTTTAGATTTTTTGTTTTGATTTATATGGATTTTTTTTATTTTTAGGGATATTTTGGTTTTTAGAGATTTTTTATTTTTTTTTTGATTTATATGGATTTTTTGGGTTTTAGAGATTTTTTTTTAATTACATGGATTTTTTTTATTTTTAGGGATTTTTTTATTTATAGGAATTTTAGTCATTTATAGAGATTTTATAGTCATTTAGAGATTTTTTTTTATTTATAAGCATTTTGTTATTTAATAAGTATCACTTTGTTAGATTTTTTTACAAATATAGAGAGACATCGTTGTAAATGTGACAGTTTATTGTTATTTGAAAATCTGACATCACCGCGGGTTAAATTAGCGCCATTTAAAAATATTTTAAGGATTTTTTAGTTTACTTATCTTGTAATTTCAGGATTTAATTAATTTTTACTTATCCGGGAACACTGTTGTCAATAGTTCGTTTTTACGAAAATATTTTTTTTAAAAAATGATCTGACATCACAGTTTGCTAACATTTAGTATAACGATTTTCGTTATCAATACGTCGTTTTGATACACTTTTAAACCGAACTCGACAGCACTGCTGCTAATGAGATTGAAAAATGATATTCGATGGTTTAATGTTCTTAATTTACGTTTTAAGGTTTTTAATATATTTGAGCGTTGTTGACATTGACTCGCAGCTATTAATGGCGGAGTGAGAAACGCGATCCCGAAAAGACAGTCTAATATTTTTGAAAGCTACTTAATTTAACGATTAAACCTCTCTTTCTCTCTCTCTCTCCCTCTCTCAATCTCTCCTTTCGGAACCACTTGTGTACGGCGCCCATTCTGCTGCTGGAGAGGAAAATCATTCACACCAGCTAATGACTGATATCAAAATACTCCGACTACGTTTTCATCCACGACTCTCTCTCTCTCCCAGGGCCGTGCCGTGCTATGATGCAAACAGGCAGCTTAGCGTTTGGCAGCCAGTGTTTGGGGCGCCAAAACTTATAAAAATTTATTTTAAAAAAATTGGACAAATTGGAAAAACTGAAAAAAAAAATTTAAAAAATTGGAAAAATTAAAAAAAAAACATGTACCGGTATTGGAAAAATTGAAAAAAATTAATTAAGGAAAACATTGATGAAATAAAGTTAAAAAAAATTGAGAAAAAAAAAATTGGAAAAAGAAAAAAAAAAATTGGACAAAAAAAAACTGGAAAAAAAAATTTATGAAAAAAAAAGTTGATGAAATAAAATTGGAAAAATTGAAAGAAAACAAAATCAAAAAAAAAAAATAGAAATTGGGAAAATTGAAAAAAAAAAATTGGAAAAATTGAAGAAAATGGATGATAAAAAATTGAAAAAATGAAAAAAAAATATGGAAAAAATTACCGTACCGGTAATTAATAAGTTTGAAAAATTAATAAGAAAAAAAAAGCTAACTGGAAACAATGTTCGTAAGTTAATTAAAGAAAATTAATAAATAGGAAAAATCGAAAAAAATTGATGAGATAAAATCGAAAAAAAATTAATTAAAAAAAAAAAAAAAGAAAAATCAAAATAAATTGATTACGGTACATAAATTGCTTAAATGGTGGGGGAGCGCCATTTAGAAGACTTGCTTCCTACATGTACTGAAAAAATTTACCACACGGCCCTGCTCTCTCCCTTTCCATCTCTCTATCTCTTTCCCTCTCTCTCTATCTCATCTTCATTCCATCTCTATCGTTCCGTCTCCATCGTTCTGTCTTGTTTCTAATTCGTTGATAAAGCGCGTTATCATTTCCCTTTCGCATTCCAATCTTAATATAACATGTTAGTCGATAATAATAATAATAATAGGAAGAAGAAAGAAAAAAAAAAAGAAAGGATCTTTAGGGAGTTTGTTTTTTAGAGAGCTTGGTGGCGCCATCTTTAGCCGCCGGAAAAAGTTTTACGCTAATTAATTTAGAGTGAAACTTCACTTAGGAAAAAAAAAAAAAATGGTAGAAAATAAATTATTGATGAAATTTTAATTAAACTTGTTTAACAAAAAATTGAACATTTCATATTGTAGGGTGTTCGTTGGATGAGATTAGTTTTGAAACATGAATAAATGAGTCGAATATTATTTTTTTTTAAATTTGCATTAATTAACATCTCCCATTTAATAATAAAGAACAATTTTTAGAATTTGAGCTCTACAACTGAGTCGGCACGTGTTAATGCGCTCGGTGAAATTTCCTTTAATCTTATAGTAGGTTGGAAGTCCATAAAAGCTTTAGCCAACAAAGTGAGTGCATTAACACATGCCGACTCAGTTGTAGAGGTCATATTCTAAAAATTCATTTTTATTATTAAATGGGAGGTGTTAATTCATCTAAATTTATAAAAAATAATTGATTTTCATTACAATTCGACTGATTTATTCACGTTTCAAAACTAACGTCATCCAAGGAACACCCTATTTTTTATTTGCCTATTTTACGATTAAATTCCGCTACGAGGTTTTTTTTTTCGGTCAAAATCAACGTCGGAGTTGACGACCACCTAAGCGCCATCTAACGGAGCGGAAAGCGATTGCCCGCCTGAGGGGGAAATGACGTCATATGCTACCACGAGTACTACCCTCTCGTGACATCAAAATGGTTGTATGAAAACACGAGTTAACAAAAGGGTCGGTCACCGTTACGTGTTCGCGTTACGTTCCACCATTCCGTTCCGTTAGCGATCACGCAGCGACCGTCCGCTCGTTCACTTTTGGTCACTCTCTCTCCCTCACTCATGGTCTCTATGGTTGCCATGGTTACTGTAATGAGGGAATGTTTTCTCAATTTTCGAAGCCAGCGAGTCAGACGGAAACGTATGATCGATCCGTCACTCCGCGCCTAACTTTTGTCCGCGTGACGTCACCGGGGTGTAAAGCGAAGGGATGAGAGACTGAGGGGAGGGTTTAAGTTAGAGCTACCGGTCCGCTGATGAATGAAAAAAAAAAACCTATTGTATAGATGAAGAAAGTGTAAGCGGAAAATTTCGAAAAAATTTTTGAGTCAAATATTCGTGTTCAAAATCCGAGTGCGATTGAAGCTTGAGTGAAATTTAGGTGAAATAACGTTACGATTAGAAACTGGGTACAATGTTTGGGCTTAAAACTCAGTTTTTTAAGAAATTAAAATTATTTAGTTAAGTAAAAACTCATCTTTATTGAGTAGAAACTTATTTTTGTTGAGTAAAAACTAATTTTTAGTTCAGTAAAAAACTCATTTTTGTTAAGTGAAAACTCATTTTTTGTTCAGTATATACGGTATATAATTTTTTTTTTTTTTTGTTGAGTATAAACTCATTTTTAGTTCAGTAAAAAACTCATTTTTGTTCAGTGAAAACTTTTTTTTTTGTTGAGTATAAACTCATTTTTAGTTCAGTAAAAAACTCATTGTTAGTTCAGTAAGAAACTCATTTTTGTTCAGTGAAAACTCATTTTTTGTTTAGTAAGAAACTCATTTTTGTTCAGTGAAAACTCATTTTTTGTTTAGTGAAAATCCATTTTTGTTAAGTGAAAACTCATTTTTGTTAAGTGAAAACTCATTTTTTGTTCAGTATATACGGTATATAATTTTTTTTTTGTTGAGTATAAACTCATTTTTAGTTCAGTAAAAAACTCATTTTTGTTCAGTGAAAACTCTTTTTTTGTTGAGTATAAACTCATTTTTAGTTCAGTAAAAAACTCATTGTTAGTTCAGTAAGAAACTCATTTTTGTTCCGTGAAAACTCATTTTTTGTTTAGTAAGAAACTCATTTTTGTTCAGTGAAAACTCATTTTTTGTTCAGTGAAAATCCATTTTTGTTCAGTGAAAACTCATTTTTTGTTTAGTAAATATATATTTTTTTTGTTAAGTAAAAACTCATCTTTATTGAGTAGAAATTCATTTTTTGTTGAGTATAAACTCATTTTTTGTTGAGTATAAACTCATTTTTTGTTGAGTATTAACTCATTTTTTGTTGAATAAAAACTCATTTTTAGTTCAGTGAAAAACTCATTTTTGTTCAGTGAAAACTCATTTTTTCTTCAGTGAAATTTTTTTTTTTTGTTGAGTAAAAACTAGTTCATTGAGCAAAAACTCATTTATATTGAGAAAAAACTTTTGTCCTATGAATAAAAACACGTTTTTAAGATAAGAAAATCCGTTTTATTTACGAAAAATTCCCTATCCTTAAGTGAAAACTCATTTTTATTTAGCGAAGCTAAAACTTGTTCAACTAACAAAAAAAAATTAAGGACCGTATTTATAGTCCTTACTCAAGTGTGCGTAAACTCTTACGGGATGAAAACTTCGTCCCACTAACTGTTATAATATTGCAATAGATTGCGTTCTGTGAGAGTTCACTCTCACTTGAGTAACAACTATAAATTTGACCTTAAACTCAATTTTTTTTTTTTAAAAAAACCTAAACTTAATCTGTGAATTTCCAAGTTTTAAAAAATCAAAAAAAAATTTTTTTTTTAATTCAACATTTAATTAATACTAATTTAAAAAATCCATTTTCAGACAACTTCCGGTTCTGGCGTTCCAGTGTGAGAAGTGCGAGGGCTTCCTGAACGACGCGGATGGTGGAGGAAACAGAGGGTGAGTGAAAAGAGAAAAGGCAGTTTTTAGTTGTCAATTTTGTTTATTTATACAGTGGAATAGTGAAATGTTTGGCGCGTGAGAGAGTTCCATAGACACGGGGAGTGTTAGGGTATGGGTAGGGGTAGATGGGATGGTAAGAGAGACAAATGTTTGTCGGGCACGTAGTCATTTATCTCCGTGGAAAATGTGACATGTGCATTTTGGATTGTATGAAAATGTCGCGAGGTGTAGGCCTATGTATGTGTGTGTGGCAGATGTACCTGCATTAATTACCATCATGTTTACTCGCGACACATGGAAAACGTTACTTTTTTTTCTCTCTGTTTCTCCGTCTCTCTTTTAAGGAGAAAACGAATGAGATAAGGAGATTAGAAGAAGCGAATAAAGAAGAAAAAAATCGAGCTCTTTTAATTGAATAGAAATGAGATATAAAAGCAAATATTTACTCCGCGAAACAGTCAATTGCTTTTCGTTCAAATGTTTTTTTCAAAACACGATAAAGATTTTTTTTATTATTATTATTTTTATTGACTGTTTGATGCGTGTTTGTGTGTGGATAGGGTGATTTTGTGATACACGAGACGTTTGATTGTGTGCAGAAACATTTATGGAGAAAATTATTTACATTCTTTTTTTTTTTACTTTTTTTATTTGAATGTGTTTTTGGTGGCAAATGCAATAATTTTTGTGTGGTTTTTTTTTTTTTTTTTGGAAAAGCGAAATCTAGTTAAGTTTTTTGTATTATTACGCAGGCGAGACAATTAAATTGTCGTGTTTGTTGTAGTTTTTGGATCTATTCCAAGATTATTTATAAGCGAATTAAAATTAAGCGCAGTTTCACAAAACTTAAAGTGGCGTGAGCGAAAAGTTCGTCCAAGTTAAGTTTTATGTGTTTAATAAAAAGTTAGTTCGATCACTGAACAAAGTTCGCTAAAAAAAACAATTTTTGGAGTATGACCTTTACAACAGAGTCGGCACGTGTAAATGTGCTCACTTTGACGGCTAAAGCTTTTGCGGACTTCCAGCCCGCACCTGCCGACTGCATCTCGTTATGTGCCGGTATCTACCATATATTATTAATGCAAATTTCTTCGAGCGCATTAACACGTGCCGACTCAGTTGTAGAGGTCATATTCTAAAATTTTGTTTTTTATTATTAAATGGGAGGTGTTAAGTAATGTAAATATTAAAAGAAAATTAATTTTCATTAAAATTCGACTGATTTATTCATGTTTCAAAACCAACGTCATCCAACGAACACCCTATACAAGTTCGGTAAACCAAGACTATTAAGCTAAATTTATTAAACTACGTCATTATATTTTTTTAGAACAAGATTAAGATGATTTTTAGAAAAGATGGACGCATGCGCAGACTCACACACAAACTTATTTAAAACCGTTTTTTGATAGCCACAACATGGATTTAATTAAACCCTATTACTAACGTGTGTTTTTAAATTTACTGAGTTTTTAAAAAAACGAATAAAGAAGTCAAATTTTAATGAAAATGATTTAATTTTTTAATATTTACATACAACAACTTCTCCGATTTAATGATAAAAAACAATTTTTAGAAAATGACCTCTTTAACTGAGTCGGCACATGTTAACTCGATTAGCAAAATTTTTAATTTAAAAAGCGAAAAAACAAGTCAAAAAATTTTTTAATACCGGTATTTAGTTTCAACAACATTACCGATTTAACAATGAAAAATAAGATCTGGCATGTGACCTCCTCCACTGAGTCGGCACATGTTAACGCGTGTAACGATATTTCTAATAACTCTCTCGCACGTGTCTGCTTGGATGTTGGCAATTACGAGAAAATAATTAAAAATTTTGCTAATCGAGTTAACATGTGCCGACTCAGTTGGAGAGGTCTTATTCTAAAAATT
>JAQGAY010001181.1:0-16075 GCA_034698085.1 Polydesmus angustus | reverse complement strand
ATCAAGGAATTGACCACGACAACACAACGCCCATAATAGGTCCAGAGAAAAGCAATTAGTCCAATCATACGTAACATTATTGTTAAGGTCTTAGGAAGTAATGGTTTCTCCAAATCAATAATGAGTTTGGCAAGGCCAGCTTTTGATTGTGAATAGGGTTCTGGAGTGCGCAACTCAGCCAGTGCAGTAATGGAACACTGGTAATAACCATCCAAACTAATGAAAAAATCAGCAGGGGACTAAAAAAACATTTGGACAAGTCAGGTAAAAAAATAAGAAAAAAATGGCAAGGCTCAGTTTAATATACCTCAGGTGTAACTGTTAAGCAACAAGCAGAACATTTGTACTCCTTTTTGGCATCTTTGGCTGTCACTTTTACACAAGGATAATAAAACCACTTATTGCAGACATCACATGCAATCCAATTAACAGAACCTTAAAAATAACAATAATAGATGAATGAGACAAAAAATATAATTTCTAAAATAAAAGAAAATAACAAGTATGAAAATGTTTACTATTTTATTAAAAGTACTTACGTGTGATGCCTTTACAACCTGGAAAGTCACAATACTCATCAGCATTCTTAGTTAATGTTTGAGACATTTTTAGTAATGTGAATAAATAATAAGACGTAGACAATACAGATTGTCATTGAATTATCTCTACAATAAATGGTTTTACATTATTATTATTTTTTTGACAGATGGTGAACAGACGTGCACTATTTAAATTAGATTGTTGATGTAACATTTACATTATATGCATACCATATCAGTTTTTATTAACTAGGTATTACCTTAAAAAAACTCTGAAAATGAATCACAATGATACCTGAAATAATGAATTAAACAAACAAAGCTACGAGAAACTCAAAAGCAGAATTATTACTTGACTTCAACAGCAAAAAAACCTGTTAGCATTAACGTTACAGCTGCGCAAAAAAAATATTCAGCCTAAAAATGTTTATTGAAAATAAGTTTATTAACTCTAAAAAGGAAATTAAAAAAATAACTGTATTAACAAACCACAAAAATTCCAATATATTGTAGTCCACTTGCGCATTTATATTTCTACCTCATATTTCAAAATATTACATTCGAAAATAAAAATTACAATACAGCTGAGATGACAAAGTTGAGATTATTAAGAATGTAAGTTGAAATAAATAATTTATTACCTTTAAAAAGAATTAACAAGTGAATAAAAAAAGCTTTAAAAGTGAATAGTGACTGTAAACCACGAGGAAACATCTACTGTAAATATCTGAAAAACAAAATTAACAACAAATACTAGTATTTTATGTTAAAAGAAAAAGGTTATTACCTAAAAAAGTATCCAAACAATCCGTTGAAATAGATATAAAACGGCACAAACTACAAATGAAATAGTCTATTATGAAAATATTGTGATAATATTAGAATTATTTACCTTTAAAAGTTTAGAAAAATTTAATGGAAAGCCTGAGTATAGTCACTTTTCTTCCATAGATTTTTGAAAAGCACATGAATCTAATATATATAGAATAAAAAAATTATTAAGCATGCACTTTGTAATATTAAATGCAAAATAATAACATAAAATTCATAAAAACAGCATTACTTACTTTAAAATACTTTTCTTGTCCTTAAGAGCACATGTGTTTTTAGAAACCGAGTACCAAATCAGATGGAGTTGTTCTTCATTTCAATTAATTAAGCTTGAGTAATTTGCTGTAGCTGAAAAAAAAGGTGTATTAGTATTTTCAAAATGTTTCAGTAGTCATTTGTTAAAATTTTAAATTAAATTACGGTACAAAGAAATTATTACACCACAAGGTGGTAGAAAACAGTTGGCTTAAAACAGTTCATTGTAATAAGTGCTATAACTAATTAATAATAACATTTACTATCAAAATTTTATATATAAAAACATAAATTTAATAAACACTTTCTGCTGCTGTAATTTAATTTAATTATAATACTAAATTTCTTACCTTTTATAATTATTTTCAGTGGTGTACTCGGTGTATTTACATTGAGAAATGCACGCATCCCATGCGCGAGTGAAACGCGATGTCCAATGTCCGGTAAAAATTCCGTCGCTTGGTGTCGCTGGTGTTCAATATCCGGGGTAAAATTTCAGCGGACGACGTTAGCATGCAGGCGCAGATACAGTGGCCAGTCCAGGTACGAAGTAACTATATATAGTCCTTGATGTCATCAATCGCGATGATCAATTAACCGAAATCAACATTTAAGGTAGAAAAGTGAGCATTGGAGATGAAAAGCGGAAACAGCCATAGGTGCGTAGACTACCTTATTTTCATCTTGGATTGATTGACACGTGACACGCTCTATTAGCTATACATGTAATTATAACTGCTTCTCTGAAAGTACCCTTAAACTTTGAATTTTTTTCTAAAGAAAAAAAATCAAATTTTTTAACAAGGGTAATAGCAACCAAAATTAATTCAGTTTTAGTGGCAGAAAAAACGACTATTCAAGCGTTTAATTTACAGGGTGTCTAAAAGATAATTATTTATGAGGCAAAAATAATTTTTTTGTAGTACACTGTACGATTATTTTTTTTTTATTAAAAGCAGTCCTCGTAGGAGAATAAATGTATACATACGACCAAATAAATAAATAGAATAGCAACGAACAACATAATATTGAGAACGCCAATATTTCGATTGCCCAATTCGAGTCAATATCGCATGAGCGGCGAGGCAATTATTACTTAATCGAACACAAAATATACTCAATAAAATTTCTAAGAAACTCTCGATAGACTTCGGAATAGTCAAAAACATCCAAGCGCTCCTCAAAATGCTTACACATTAGCGAGTTTATTTATTATTGTTAAAATGAAAAGGTTAGATAGTGTAAAGAAAATGCAAGTTTTTCTCGGACTTGTTTTTTTTTGTAGATAATATTGTTTACATTTCCTGATTAATTATTATCAAGAAATTCAATGTCATAATAAATTATTATTGCCATAGACAACAAATGTTTTTTTTAAGAAATGGAAATTTTAGTGGAGCTATATTTACAGTTTGTGTTCCCTAAATTTTATTTTGGTCTTTTGTTCGACTCTTTCGTACAGTGTTTTGCAATTATTATACTGTGCTAAGATATTTTTCAGAAGTATTAAGACCTTCTCAGTAAAATTTGTACCCCCAAGTCTATTATTCGGTGTGAGATACCTGTGATTGCGAAAGATTTCACGCATGCGCAAGGGGGGTGCTCTTCTCCATTGTCACACATGTGTAACTTCTTTTAACATGATTTTCTACTAGGTATTAAATTAATTTCAGTATTTTCATTATTTTGTAGTCTATCTATTTTTCAACATATAAAATACCACGGACTTTCAGTTTCAAGGCAATGTTTAATGTTATTGGATTTTATGTACATGTAGCCTACTCATATTCATGCAAAGAAAAAAACTTAAAATAATCATTTATAGTTCTCTAATTTGAATGATTTTTTCTTGTTATAAAGGTAATTAATCCACCATTTATGGTTTACATAAAAAAAACAGTCACCAGAAAAATATTTTTACGGAAAGACAAATTTATTTCAAACTGAAAAAACAAAAATAGGCATCTTTTAAACAAAAAAAACCGGACAAGTCAGATTTCATTGAATACCAAAGTTCATCTACCTATTCTAGCAGGAAGATATTATAGTAGAATCATCGTTCGCACAACGCTATCTACCGTAAATTGAACAGCGTTCTCATTTCTTCAATACAAAGATAGCAGCATTGTAAGCTTTACCTTTCTGCTTAACATTCAACGTTTTCGTCGTTAATTTTTTGGATTTAGACGCAAAAAACTTCGTAAAAAATGGTAAGGTTAATAAATATGTTTGTTAAATATTGTCCAGTTCGTTGTATCAGGGTTACCATATACTGTAGTAATTATGGTTGTAGGCTTATGTACTATTTGTTAAGATAATAATTATACAGTATAATATAGTGATTGTTATTAAATATCAAATTATTAAATTAATGGATTTGAAATATTATTTTACTAAATATATGTTTTACGTGATTGTTTTCTGTATTATCTAGGTCCTCTAGGACGTTTTCTTAATGGTACGCAGAAAGAAAGTCACGGTGTTTACAGATGCAAAGGAAACCACGTGCGTGTTGGAGCTTGAAGGTAAAATAACTATGAATATTAAATTTGTGCAGTATTTTAGTAAATTTAAATGTATGTTATTTGTACACGTAGGGATTACGAAATTTTTTTCTAAAAATCAGAAATTATTCATAGGCGATGTGGAGATGTTGGATAGTAAATGTTTGGGGGATTATGGGTTAAACAGCGCCACATCTACTGTAGGGTTAACATATAAGTGTAAAAGTAAGTTGAAATCATTTTTGAGTGCGTTCCACTCATTTTTATTATGTTTTAGCAATAATTATGTTTAGATGGAGAATTCGAACATTTGGAAGTGTCTTCATTTTCAGGTCCTCGACCTGAGTTACCCGACGTCATGAAATCTCAAGATTCACAAACGCCCAATTCAAATTAAATAGATTAGCAATGGCAAACATAAAAAGTTAAATTAAATGAGTTTTGTATAAGTTTTGGTTCACTAAAATAAAAATAGTAGCTTTTTGTAAGGTTTGATGGTTACTAGGAGCATGCGCAAAATAGTCTTATAATTATTATGAAGTTAAAATGGACGGCGGATCATTTAAAATCATAAGCCATTTAAAAAGATATCCAAAAAATCAAAATAGAAAATACTGATTTTTATTTTTTTTTGACATACAAAAACTACTCAATAAAATATAGTAATACTTAAAAAAGAAAAAAAATTTAAATTGAATACCAAATTTCACAATTTTTTTAATACTGGTACCCGGTATTTGAAAAATGTGTCTTCAGATACAAGTTTCTATTTAATGTCCAAGAAACAATTAAACGAAATACGGTACCAGTATTTAAATTGCAGGTCTACTTAGAGACAAGTTTCAACAGTATACTGTCGGCATTTTTTTAACCAAAGTTAGTGGACCTAAAGTACATAAAAAATAAATTTAAATCGAATAATCAATATTCGGAATAAAGCAAACAAAACCAAATTTGTTAAATAAACACTTAACAACCGGACATTTTCACTCAAATTTTCATCCAACTACGAGTACTACAAAAGTCATATTCAATTTTATTTTAAGATGTGTTTTTTAAAAAGTATCCATAGGTTTCAGAATTGAATTTTTTTAGTTAAGAACTTAATCGCTCCACCATTTAAAAGCTGTATAAAAAAGACAAAAAAAGGGAATTTTGCCATTCCTTTCAATTTAAAACAATTTTTGCTTTATAAATTTTAAAGTGTTTAATGTACGTAAAACATTTGCATGCAAATCGACACTTGCATCTTTATGGTTTTTTAAATTTTTTTTTATTGAAATAACAATAAAATATTAAATCTGGTTGTCTGAAAAATTTAGAAATACTGTACATCATTGTAACATCAAACTCTTATAGAAAGTTACTGTATCTTGGTTTTTGATGAGTTGTCCATATACAGATAAATCAATTTTTAAACCGTTAAACGCCCCTTTTACGCCAATATTTTTGGAAAAATTTCATGGTACCATGACTTTCCTAACATATGGGAAAATGATGCGCCATAAAAGAAAAAATAATGGCAAATAATTTTTACTGGAGAAATGTTTTTCTTCCAGCTTGTCCAAAATCCAATGCTTAACATCCCTATAAATTCAATTAATCATTACCTATTCAAAGTTACTTTATTTAAAATCAGTCGAGCGACGTGCGAGTATTTCTTAAAAAAATTAAACTCAGAAGAAAAATAGCGAGTTTTAAGAGAGATTAAATTGCGGAATTTCCATCTTGGAGATAAGACTCGCACTTGCGGTTTGGTGTATTATTTTTGCTTTTCAATGCAGAGTAACGGAGATATTTGGTTATGCGGTACTAAATTGTTGTTTACGTTGGCCTATGTTTGCGGCAGCCGCGGAGTGTGAGTGGCGTTTCCTGAACAATAAGGGTTGCGACGCCATGCTGCGCGCCATTCGCGCTTATATCCAAAATGAGTTAGGAAATTGCGACTATTCCCAGTAGTTTAGGCAATGTTGGCGGTTGTGCGCGGTCTGGAGGAGAATTCGTTAAACTGGTTTTGAACGAAGCGCCTTCGCATCTACAATCATTACTATTTAATGGCAATGATGAAATCAGCGCAGCATTGATGGACGAGAGCGTTACTTCTGCCGCGGCGTTAATGAAATGCAAAGAAAAAGCTGCGTTGAAGAGCTTGAAAGACCAAGATAATGAGGAGAAACGTTTGAGGAGCCAAGAACTGAGTCGACTGTTGGACCTTGTGATGGAAAACAGAATCAAAATCAGAGAGAAATGAAGGTGTATTTGAAATTTAATTTTACAAGTATTTGTACTAAATCAGTAATTTATTTTTAATTAGGGCTGGATTGACAACCTCGTGATTGATTTTTATTTGTGAACATTGATTACTTTTTGTTCTGTCTTTTCTTCATTCACGCGTATATTCGATGAAAAAAAGGAGGGTTCTATTAAAAAATACTTTACTGTTAAAAAATAAATGGCATGAGTTCAATTTTTTTGTTGATGTTTGTTAACTTAAAGTTTCCATTTTCTAAAATATTATACAGTAGGCCTATATACAATACTGGTATACAATTTTGTTTAACTCATTCTTTAATTATTTTTTTTTTTTGGCAGATTTCTTGACTATAATAGGTAGAAGATTACATAAATGTAAATCTCGCTGTAAAGTTTCCATAATCTAGAGTTGGATAGGGCTGAATCTATACGTGGAAGTTCCATTTCGCTCAAAAATTATATTCTTACAATAATATTTATTAGTATGTTGTTGTTTTTTAAATCTTCTTGACCTTATTGTCTCAAACGCATTCCCCTAGATTTTATAAGCAACTTTTGCGCATGAATCGGATTTGCGCGTGGAACCAAACCTTCAATCAGCATTTATCTACCAAGTACGAGTACCTCACGAGTATTATTTTAATTCATAAACTAATTAAAGGAACAATATTTATGAACGCAGAATTTTAGGCTTGGTTTATAGAAGACAACTCTCTTCAAACGAGTGAGGCTCGTCAAAAAGATGTATAATCACTCATCAATACACTGTAGTGGGAGTGAGAAACAACAAAATAATTTTGAAATCTCAAGATGTGGTTTAAGAATTGGATTTGGCAATCTACCTTAGCGGTTAAGCAGCCCAAACCTAAACTGCTTCAGCCTTACAATCTCGAGGTACAGTGAAATCCGGATTTAACGATTCGCAAGGGACGGGGAAAAAACGCGCTAAAAGCGGGAAATCGTTAAATCCGTAAAAATTAAAATTTTTTTCATCCTCCACAACTGTATTGTTTTAATTAAAGAGTTCTAAAGTTCAATACATTATCATTGGTTTCTATGTTTGGTGAAAAGTGCAATGAAAAATGTGGGAAAGTAGGGAAAAAAAGCAATTATCTCTTTGTAGGGGATTACGGAATTGTTCAAAAGAAGTTTTTTTTACAAATATTTCACCTCTCATGTCCCATAGCGCTATATCAAAACCCATAATGCAGGCTTTTCATCTCAAGGGACCAGAAAAAAATTGCACTAAATGCGAGATAGCGCTATATATAAACGCGCTAAATGCGAGTTTTTTTATTATTAGTGCAAATGGGAGTGTCAAGGGACCGGAGAAAAATCGCGCAAAAAGCGGGAAATCGTTAAAACCCGAATTGTAATATTCGGATTTCACTGTAATTATATCTGATTATCATTTGAGCTATTTAGGGGTAACAATTAGCATTATTCAGAGAATCAAAGAAGATGCGAATTAGTGATCTAGGTAGTTTAAACATTCAACAATAATATCAAAGAACATTACACCAATGTCATTATAATAAACGGGCTAATTTGAATTCAAAATTTTATTCAATTTTTTTCAATTCTTTACATTCGAGTTTTTTATTTTAAAACAAACAAAGTTTGTCTTATAATGTCTTATAATGGTCTTATAATGTAATTCATTCTCTTTACAAAACTAAAACAATTACAATATAAATTTTAGTAAAAGCTAAAATGTATTTAAAAACAGAAAGTACCTTAATTTATCTTTAATTAAACGCAATTAACGAATAAATATTTTTACTTCAATTTGACTATACTGTACTTACAAATAAGTTTCCTGTAGGTCTATTCTATCCAGCACGCTGCATTCAATGAGGTTTTTTCTCTTTTAAGAGCTAAATGAATGTGGTCCTTAAAAAAACCTAAGTGATAATAGCTTTTTTCCTCTGAAACCAAACCAGTCTGGTTTTGTTTCGTAAAATACATTTTCATTGTCGAGTATGGACTGATTAGTCACCAGATTAAAAAATTTTAAAAGAAAAGGTAACCAAACTGCTTTGAACTACTTTTTAACTGGTAAAGTTTAAACTTTAAATCATTTTAAACTTTGACTAAATTTGGAGTGCTTTTAAAATTTTTCCTTAGTTTTTTTTTTTTTTTTTTTAGTATTTTTAAAAAAAATAGTGTTTCTTCTTAAACATTTGTACAAGCAGAAGTGATATTCTGGTCTCTTGAGGCTTTTTGTAGTCTCCAAGGTACACCTGAGTTAGATCATTGCCTCCTACATCAGACTGGCAAAGGAAAAAAATATTGGTATAACGAGTTTTCCCAATTAATTCCTAACGTAATTTCCACGTTGACATCATAATAATCCCGCAAATCAACCTTAGAAAGTTTGCTGAAAGAAATTCAAAATAAATTACGGTAGCTTTAATATTAATGAATAAACAAAATTTTAAAAATGTTATAAACTTAATCACGCGATTTACAACTTTGAATTTGCGATGTGTGATTTTATTTGTAAAATAATAAATGAAGTGTTTTTTTAATTAAACACATTTTTCAGTTGCCTTTTTTCGTTGTTAAAATGCTTTTAACTTGTATTATAATGGTCACTTTTTCATCAAAAACAGTACAATAAAAACAATATTATTGCTTTTTAATCACATACTTTTAATATAATTATTAGTCAGAGTTTCTACTGAATTTTTCACGTAATTCTTCGTGTCCTGATCTACCGCGCGTTTTCAAGTGCTGTACATCCGGTCACTATCAATCTACTACAATTTATTGCTGCAGCTGTTAATATAATTTCAGAAAGTATAGATTATTGAACGTGTAAAAAAAAAAAAATGGAAAAGACTTTGAAACAAGACTCGACCTGTTTACCTTTTGTTTCTTACTTCCGTTTTTTTAGCAGTACTTTTTTTTTTTGTTTTTTCTCTTCCCCAGAATGACTAAGAACGCACTTTTTAAAAAGTTAATATATCAGAATTTTAATAAAAATTAATTATGTTTTTTTAAATTTACGTTGATTAACACCTCCCATTTAACAATAGCAAACCTTTTTTTAAGAATATGACCTCTACAACTGAGTCGGCACGTGTTAATGCGCTCAAAGGAATTTCCATTAATTGTATAGTAGATGCCGACACATGCCGAGATGCAGTCGGCAGGTGCAGCCGTCAAAGTGGGCGCATTAACACGTGCTGCCTCAGTTGCAGAGGTCATATTCCTAAAATTGTTTTTTTATTATTAAATGGGAGGTGTTAATTAATGTAAATGTATACAAATAAATGCATTTTCACTAACGGTAGACTGATCTATTAATTATTTAAAAAATGCATTCTTTGTGGGACACCCTTTTTATTATTAACGCCTTTATGTTAGCTTCCTTCTGGTTATTTGGTCGTTTTTCACCTACAGTATTGATTTTGTCCCATGTCCCTTTCAAGGGAAATTTTTTTTTTCCTGCTAATTAATTAAAACTAAAAATTTTTTAACTGTTATTGTTATACACTCGAAAGGACGAATAAACATCTTTCTTATACCACGTTATAAAGTTACTATACCACTATGCCTTATAATGACTTAAACTTTTTTGTCTATTACCTACCGTGTTTTTCACTAAATAAGACCTCTCTTAAAATAAGCTCTAGCATAATTTTTGAGATTTTGAACAATGTAAGCCTTACCTCAAAAATAAGACCTATTCAAAAAATGAGTCCCAAGTGTATTTTTTGTTAGGGAGAAATAAAACATGTTTTATCATTAGCGGAAATTTACTTCTTTTTTTAATCATATGGTAAAACCCAGTAAAAAGATTTAAAACCAGAAAATGTGATTTATCCAATTACCTGCAGCAAAAATGTATAAAAAGGATTCAAAAATAAAACTTTTCATATATTTGTTCAACTATTGAAGTGTGCAAGAAGGATTTAAGCAAATTTTGTGTCGCATTTTTTGATAAGTTTAAAAAAATGTTTTAAGATAATTATTGTATTTAAACTTCTTTCTTAATTATTTGAATTTTTGATATTTTTAATTAAAAAAGTACTGTTACAAGACCTACCTCAAAAATAAGCCCTTTTGCGTTTTTTCTTAAAAAAAAAGTATAAGACAGTGTCTTATTAAAAACACGGTACAAGTTACAGCTAAAATAATTTAAAAGCAAAACTCTTATTTATTAACTTTAACTTTGGCACTTTATTGATCTTTAAAAAGATTCATTAATCACAACAGTAAAAATTAACTAATAGTTAACAGAGTTTACGCAAATTTTCACCACTCATTTCCCGTTAACATTTGCTGATCCAGTGGGATAAAACTCTCGAGAATACGAAAAAAGTTCCTATTTCGCTCCTCGTTGGCTTTCACGTGTTGATCGATCATTAAGTTCCTAACCTTAATTATCGTCTCTTTAGACAACGCGCACTGTTCGAGGAAAAACTTGAGCATGTCCCATTTCCCATTTTCAATAACTTGTACGTAAAAATAAACGACTACGTGAACGTCGCGGGCCAAGTTTTTTTTTTAGCCCGCGTCCACATCCCCTAACATCATCCCGCAAATATTTTCCTCTCCGCTCCTTAACATACCGTACAGCGCTTTCTTAAAGTCCACATTGCGGATGACGAACTTCCTATTCTCTCCGCTACTCAACTTCCAGAACTCACAAAAAAGATTTTTCGTCGACAACACTTTCGTCGACTATGGGTTTTTTACGGTGGATCATGAGTGCCATCCAGGAGGGCTTTAGGAGAATAGTGGGCCTAAATCTTAAATCGAAAATAGCGTAAATCTTAACATTAAATCTCTCGATACAACTTTTTTAGGTTCAATCTGGTTCAATTTTTAATTGGTGTTACAACTTACACATGCAATAATGAATTAATATACAGAAGTTTTATGCACTTAGAAGTATGTTGCTTTATTTCAAAGAATTTTTAAGAATTAGGCTATTTTAGATCGATTTTAAATTATATGACATAATTATAAGAAAATTGACATAATTAATTATATGACATAATTATAAGAAAATTGACATAATTAATTATATGACATAATTATAAGAAAATTGACATAATTAATTACCGGTATATGACATAATTATAAGAAAATTGAGTTTATATGGTTACCAATGAAATCAAAAGTTTTATAATTATAAATTAGCAAATATTTGGGGAAGTATTTCATAATTTAAAAGTTAATTTTTTTATAATTAAATGAAGCTTTAATACTACGCGCCGTGTTTTAATGTAATTTTATTTAGCAGAAATCTAAATTATAATTTTACTTTACTGGATGGACCTCATGGGCCACAGTTAGTCGACGAAAGTGTTGTCGACAAAAAATCCTACAACCTTTAAATCGAGGTATTTTTTAGGTTGTAGGATTTTTCGTCGACACTCGTGATTGATTTCGCCTAAAATCTTAAACAACAATAAATTAAAATGCTCCTTACAAATAAACATAAGCGCGCGTTTGGCCGCTCCCACGAAAAAGCATTAAAAGACATCGGAGCACATTTTTGGGATGTTTTTCGAATATTCCCATTTGTTGATCCGGGTCCATGAGAGAGAGCATCGCACACAGAAGTTCCGGGGCAAACTCGTGAGGCGTAAACACAATTTTTTGTAACATTTTTTGCGTGCAAGAAAGCGAGTTTTTTTTTGCTACTTAACTTCAGTTACTTTTGAAGTACTTTTCCTAAAATTATATTCCCTTAGGATTAATGATCACTATCATTTTTCTGTTTAGTCAATAGGGATGAATTAGTTGTTTATAAACACCTGCAGTTGGCGTTGCACGAATATGTTTAGCGTCATGGTGACGAGTTTCGGTTACTTAAACTTAATAGTTAGTGTTGAATTAATTAAAAATTACATCAATGGGTAGAAATTATATTCGGTTAATTTTTTTAAAAAAATAGGGTACTAATTAATTCTACCTTTGGGGTGGGGGGGGGGGGGAATATTTATACTAATAAAATGTTTTGTTCAATTAAAATTTACCATCAATATTACATCAGTCTCATCCACCAGTTCACTCAACATGGTCAATTGCCCCTGGTGAAAGGGTCAGTCAGTTGGGCCAACTGGACCAAGCGACACAAATCGGCCAAGTGTTCGCAATAATTGTTGATTGATTGATTGGAAGACTGGCTTTATTTGCGATACAAATTTCAGAATGTGACGAAAAAACTATGTCAATATAAAATGACGCGAGGATTTCGTCCGTAAATGGTATTAGTAACCTTACAATTGCCTATTTTTTTAAATCTGCTTACAATAATTTTAATCGTGATCAATATTTCAAATTTACAGAATTTTGATAATACCATAATAATAATAATTGTTTGTTTTGGTTTTTAATAAAGGTGTTATTTTTAAATACGATAAACTTTACGGTTGTGCGCGCGGTCAATTTTCTTTCTCCAAATACGTGCAGTTGGCCCTAATAATTATTATTATGCTCCAGAAAGTGTTTAGCGCGGAAATTGAAATTAGCGTAGAAAAGAAAGAACAGCGTTGAAGTTTTGCATCGTTTCCACAAAAACCTGCAGCAAAATATTCAAAACAAACCTACTAAACATTTTACTGTTATTGAACACTAACCATTATGAAATCAGTCTCATCGATCGGTTCACGCAGCACTGCCAATTGCTCCTGGTTAAAGGGAGAATGAGTGAGGTGGACCAAGTGCATCAATCTAGCCTGAAAAATACACACATCTGAATTAATTAAGTTTAATTTTAAGATAATGAAAAGTTTAGATGGAGTTTTTATGAATATTTATTTTTGTTTAGTTGTCACTCAAAAGTTAAAATCAGCGTAAGTAGCACCGATTCATTGTTGTTATTAAAGTAGAGAAGCAAACACTCACTCTTAGTAATCGAAGGCGTGAGATGGGCTCGCGTGACAGCCATTGATCATCCATTATCACACTCTCCGCCATCACTTTGGTCATCGCAGATATCTATACGCAGAACATTATAATATATTATGTTAATCGGACCTAAGAACTTAAAAATACAAAGCACTTACTATTTGGTTGGTAGAGGGAGCCACTCGCAGGTAACACAGGTAGAAGAGGAAACAAAGGAATTGAGGAGAGTTGTTAATTAATTTTGTACTTGTGCCCACGTCAGTATATGTCACGCCAGCATATGTCGCGTCAGCATATGACACAAAGAATGTGTTATAAATAGCGAGGACAGATAGCATAGTGGCCGTCAGGCCCAGGATTGAATTGGTCGGGTGGCCCTTAGAGCTTGCTCTTTATGCTTGGCCTGCGAGATCTCCAGATCTGAGTGTGTGCGACTTCTTTTTTTGAGTGGATATGTAAAAGATCGTGTTTATGTATCACCATTACCCACTAACCTCGTTTACCTTAAAAATCAAATAATAACAATGATCAAGTCAATGGATCGTGGTGATGCCCATATTCTTCTATGAGAAATAAACTTTTCCCGTTTTTTTGGCAGTTAACTTTTGGCACTTAACTTCTATAAAATAGCAAATAAAACTTGAGCGTGTATAGAAAACATGTGTTTTTATTAGAATTGTTTAGTATATTTAATTAATAAAATATTGCGTCACGAAATTGTAGCAAACATTTATATACACCCTGTATAATTATACCAGTTATAACGTGTGTCCATAAATATACAACGTTTTTAAAAAGCGAATAAATTAGTCAAATTGTAACGAAATTGAATAAATTTTTTAATATTTACATACAACGACATCTCCGATTTAATAATAAAAAACCATTTCTAGAATATGACCTCTACATCTGAGTCGGCACGTGTTAACTCAATTAGCAGTTTTTTCAGTTTAAAAAACGAATAAACAAGTCAAATTTTAATGAAAATAAATTAATTTGTTAACAACATCTCCGATTTAACAATGAAAAATAACATCTGGCATGTGACCTCCTCCACTTAGTCATTGACCACGTACAATTCAAAAACTGAAGGCTGAAATCATTCGCGGAATTGCCAACATCCAAGCAGACACTTGCAAGAGAGTTATTAGAAATTTCGTTAGACGCGTTAACATGTGCCGACTCAGTGGAGGAGGTCACATGCCAGATATTATTTTTCATTGTTAAATCGATGCATTCTCCTCCTTTCACCAATCCCACACCAACACGCTCTCCCTCCGAATGTGAAAAATAAAGTTTCTGTTGAAACTTAAAACATTTTTTTCACATTGAAAAATGTCAAAATTCAATTTTGATCGATTGAAAACAAAATTAGCGAGGCTTAACCAAGGGCTAATCCTTACTTAACTCCTATTTCCTCTTTCACTATACAAACACCGCGTATCATTATTATCAAAAGTATAAATGAAGGAAGTTTTTGTTTAAAATGCTTTTGTTTTATCGAAATAAGCGGATACGTGACCCGTTAACACCCGCCTCCGCTACTTCCGCTTTCACGAACAAAAACCTCCAGTCATTAGTCACAGTAGTAACTATCAAAAAGTCAGTCTAGACAAAAATATTTTTTTATATAAAGTTTTGAAAATAAAAATAGTACAGTATTAATAATAATTTTGAATGTTTATTTTTGTTGTTTTTGTGGTGTAAAATATTACTGGATGTGAGATCATTAACACCTCTCCTCTTATTATTAGGCTTAAAGATTTTTGTTTCTCTCGGCGTGGACGTCACTTTCGCTTTCAATGCCACCAAAAAAAAAAATAAAAAAATAAAAATTTGATGGAGGAACAATTTTCATTAATTTAATTTAATCATTAGTTTCAAATTTACATCAAATAATACTTGAGTTTTTTTACCTATGTTTTTTTATTAAAGCTTAAGAATATGAAAAGTAAGTGTAGCCTAACACTCTAGAAGTTATTAGCATAAGCAATAATAGGAAATATAAAAATATGTAAAATTTTTAGCTTTTTTCTTTAGAAAAAGTAAAATAAAAAGTTTGTTGCAAATTAAAAACACCATTTAAAATATAACAAAATATTTCAATATTAGTTTAGAATTTAAACGGGAAATTTAATGCAGGTGTACATTAACCTTAAAAAATAATCAACGTAATAATAAAAGCAGATAAGTAGCCATAGATAGATCTGAGTTGGTTCACGATGAATTCCGTCTGCTCCTTCTCTTTCGGCATAATAAAGCTCATGCCTTCACTCTCGCACTACTGCTTAACCTCCGCCCAACCAACTTTAGTATCGAGAAGCATGTACAGGGTATCTTTATGCTTTTAACTGTTCTCATTAAGGACGCAGTTTAATTCAAAAAAAAAAATGAGAAGTTTTACAATTTGTTTAATTTCATTTATAATGGTGCGCTTACTTTCGCAACGCTCCCCACTCCTATATCTCGGACAATCAATACACCGGAAGTTCACTCCGCATGAAAGGGGTACGCATCGTCCACCATAGATACAAGGGTTTGCCTTACACACGTTGCAACTCTATAAAAATTAATTAGTGGAAACCGGTTAATTTTTTTTTTGTATTGTTATCCATAACAATAAAATTTATCATTTTTACTTTTGGATCCAGAATAAAAGTCCAATTCGGAATTTGAGGTAAATTTTTTTAATCACATGAAATGAAGAAGAAAGTTTTACAATTAATTAATTTTTTTTTAAATAAAATTGTCGCGTCTTTATATTTTTGGGCGAATAGAAATGTTTTTCTAATCGCTTACAAATAAAGGGGCACGTACAAGAAT
>JAQGAY010001180.1:0-16077 GCA_034698085.1 Polydesmus angustus | reverse complement strand
CAAAATTTTAAAGAAGGTGAGTCTCATCCACCTACGTCATTTTACAGGTACACAGGCTTTGTTTTTAGGAGGCGTTGTTATCAGACGGCTTTTGACTTACGTCACATATGCATTACCCGCTAATGAGGTATACCTTAATGAGGTAAAAAAAAAGGCTTCAATAAAACCTGTTTATAACAGTCTTAGATATAGCGCATTTTTAATTAGTTCCGTGGCTCTTATAATAAAAACTCTGTTATTGCGTCAATAAGACCCCGGATAAAACGTTTTTTACAAAATTTTTGACCAAATCTAACGAGTTAAAATAACGTTCGAATTAACGCAGCTTATTGCTAGAAAGTTCGAACTACAGTTTTATCATATTAATTTTTATTTTGCTAAATTATTATTGGAAATTACATGTTCTAATTTCCTAATTATTGTGACCGCGCTAAACCACCTGGTGGCGAAATTTTCAGATTTTTCTTTTCTATTATTGGTTTTGTTGAGGGTGTTTTATTATAAGGGGTTTTATATACTGTACCGTACTGGTTATGCTGTAAGAAATTATTGAAAACGATAATAATAGCGTCGTTGAGCATAATCCCAAGTTTAATTTTACGAGTAAACAAACTATATTTTAGTAAACAACTACGGAATATAATATTTTGTTTCTTTTTTTAAGCTGGATATTAACATAATTATAGTTTTCGTCTGCATTATCTTTTTTTTTATTATTTTTTTTATTTGACCTAAGTATCGTCACGAAAAGCTTATTTTAAGGGAGAGCAATGAAAGGGAAAACCGGCGTTAGTTTATATAAGAAAAAAAGTCAACTATGCTTTTCTAGCATTAACTCGTTTTATCTATGAATCGGTAGGGGGCGTTGCGTCTTTACGATGGCAACCGAGTATTTCGTGCTGATTTACTATAAATTTTGCAAGGCGTTATCACCGCGGGAGGAAGTGGAAGTGCGCGTGCCCTTTTCCCGCGCAACCGCACACATTGACAATGTGAGCTCAAAGCTGGAAATTTTGAGTTGATAATAATTTTTTGTCGTTTTTCAGGAAAAAAAGTATATATTTATTATTTATAAAAAAAAGTTGTAGGAAAGAAGAGCAGGGAGATGATAAAGGTGAGATGTTCCGTTTGTAAAAATAGTGATACGGTAGTACTGTAGCGCCAACATTTTACATTTCTTTTTTTTTTTACCTGCCATTTTTTCAACTTGGAAAAAAAGAATGTACATTTTTTATTCATGAGACGTAATACCAGCTGCAATAACAAAACAAAACAAAAATATCTAACTCTATGTGTACGTCAATTGCGTAGCCATCGTTCATATGACAAATTACGATCACGCGAAAACATTTGAAAGCAACGTTAAGGGTTTAATAATTCGATTTACGGGTATATTATAGCCCAACTCAAAAATCATTCATCTTTTATTCGATTTAGAAACAACAGGAAGAATTTGGTATAGCGAATTTTGATGAAGATGTACAATTAGTTGGTTTGATTTAAAAAAAAAAGTTTTTTATAGTAGCGAAATAAATATTGCAACCATATTTTTATACAGTACCGGTATTTTGGATGCTGTAAAACAACATCGGAAAGTTATTTTTGACAGTTTCACTCTTTTTTCTTACCGAGAATACGATGGGCGTTTAAGACAATCGGGGAATTTTTATCCCAATTGAGTATTCCAGTGTAGAAAGTGCTTTTTTTCTTTTTTAGTAAACGTCATAAGGACAAAATTCAAATGTAAAAACTGTCTTTGCATTTTAAAATACCCCGTATAAGGTGTTGCAAAAATTGAGAACCTCGCTGCTCTACACTTTCAAGGTGATAATAATACGGAGTATTATATAAAAAATAAATTGATTCTAAGGGTTGAATTTATAGTCGTTACTCAAGTGGAGTGCCATCTCACAGAGCGCTTTTTCTGAATACAACCTTTAGGGTCGAATTTATAGTCGTTACTCAAGTTAAGTGCCATCTCACAGAGCGCCATCTGTTTCAATATTATAACAGTTAGTGGGATTAAATTTTCTTCTCATATTTATAATATTGAAATAGATGGCGCTCCGTGAGATGGCACTTCACTTGAGTAACGTAAATTCGACCCTAAGGGTCAGAAACAGTCAGTAAAGTAAATTTTCAGGGTCTCAAGCTTTTTTTTAACTTTTTAATGGGGGATACATGTACAAGGTTTCGATTGACTTGATCGCTCTTCGTAATACACCTAGTTTAACTCTCTTTTTACGCGAGAAATTTTGAAATAACAAGGGTTTTTAAACAATTTCAAAAATATTTTTTGCTTATTTTGCGAATTTTACAAATTTTTCGTACCTTTATTTATGTATTAATTATAATGTGAAAATACTGTAGGTATTTTTCGGTAGCCCTTATAGAATTCCCCCATTATTTTTTTTACACGAATTTTTTTTAACACGCACTTTTCAGGAACGTATCCCCCGTGTAAAAACAGAATTAGGTGTATTTTCGTTAAATAAACAAAAAATATTTGTCCGGTAAATTAAAAATTTCGTTATTGTGGCAGTCTGCTGAAGTTGAATTAATCGAAAACACAAACTTAACAGAAAATTTTTTTTTCTGAGCAATTCAGAAGTTATTTGGATTTGATGGATCAAAAATGATGGTTGACAATAATATTTAATTCGTCGTTTACTGCAAACGTCACGTCCCTCCAATGAATTTTGTAGTTAGGTGTTGTTATGGTAATGAAGTGCGAGTATGAAGCGTTCAGCGAGTTGAGGTGAGCTACGTTGGCATCGTTATTCGTGTCGATCGTAAATTTCCGATATATCGAACACTTCACCGGATACACGCGACTGCTTTTTTTTATCGGCATCAAAGTTTGCGTGTTTGGCGTCACATTATGAGCTACTTAAAGGCAAATATTTGAGCCCGGCAAATAATAGAAAAATCGGTAATAAAAATAAATAGAATAAAGTTTTGGTTATTTATTTTTTATTTAAAAAAAAAAAAATAAAAATAAAAATAAAAATGGGGATGTTCGGTCGTTTCCTGTTCTCGTCAACTTTAATCTGGCTATAAAGATCGATAGTATCGGCGGTAGGTAGTACGGCTTATTATTGTATTGTAGCAGCGGCGGCGGAGTAGGAGGATCATTAATGACCCATTTCTATATGAAATTTGTTTTCTGTATTTGTAAATGAGAGCGATTGAGGTTTCGGGTAGGGAAAATGACCGGACTTCCCACAGTTTTCCATTTCCGAACATTGTTGTTGTTTGGCTGATAGTTAGCGTTCGTCACGATCGAACAATAGGAACCCACCGACTCGGCGCACTACCGCAAAATCCATTTCCGTTTTCGACTATTTCTTTCAGAAGTGCATTTCGACGAAATGGGGATGTCGCGTAAATATCAAAAACTGACGGGGATTTTTTTTCCCTTTTGCCCTTTTCTGTTCACCTTCGGTTCCAACTCATTTAGCGCTCAATTCATTTCGCTTTGTCATTTCTACACCGATAACATCTGTGTTTTACGCATCCTTTGATTGACGGAATTTTAGATTAAGGTGAAAAAACCCTTTTTTTAGTAATAAATGAATAGTTTTATTACTGTTTATCGGTATGCAATTAACATTTAAATTCAAAAAGTATTTTATTTTGAAGATTTATCAAGTGTTATAATATTAATTAGTATACGGTACAGCTTAAAACATTTTAATCACAATATTATTTTGATCAAAATTTTATTTATTTATTTTTTTTTTTTTAAAAAAGATTTTTAGATTTAAAATTGCTTTTAGAATTCCGTTTTTATATAAAAAAAGAAAAACATTTTTGCAGATATTTTTTGGTTATATGTTTTTAATCACTTCGCCTGATGCACTACATTTTCATTGTAATGCTGGTTCTCTTGACAAATTTTCAGTTCGAGCTGAGAGCTGTGTTAAATTCTAACTATGCTTAATGCTGAAACTTAAAATTCAGCGAGTTTTTAGACAAGCATTACTCAGCGTAAGCAATGATGGTTGCGCATTGTATTTTGCCCTGAGAATGATAAGCGTTAAATTGCTGCTGAATGTCAGATTTGCTAGGTTTTCACCCTGAAAACCCGTTCATAGCATGGCGATACAGGCATTTCTTCTCACTTAAATTCACGATTACATCATTCCGGAAGCAAGAAAAATAGTGATGCAATACATAAGAATCTGGCGTAATTTGAATAAGCAATAACGGAATATTTAATTCGATTTAAATTTGACGACGGAGTGTTTACCGACTAAATGCGATAGTAGCGAGATAACGTTAAAGTGAATAACGAATACGCTTTCATAAACATACAATATCGCGAATCTCATTCACGTAAAATCTACGAGAGTTAAGTAAATAGAAACAACTCTAGTGTTAAACGCGTAAGAAATTCACCTTGTGTAATGGGGGGTGTAAAAGCGTTTAATTACACCTGTAAAAATTTGAAAAAATAAATAAATAAATAAATAAAACGCAATAAGTATCTTCGCGTAGAATACCGGGGTACATATCGTTTATTTTCAGATACTAGAAAACGAGGAGAGAAAAAAAAAAGCAATTAAATAAGATCGCCCGCGGAGTTAATTTAACAAACGAATTCTTTAATTAACTTTGTTCATTTACTCGCGAATTGATTTTGGTAATGTTAACCCGCGATCAATCGATAAAACTCATTTAGACACACATTCGCGTTTTCCCGCTTTATCAACCATTTTATTATTATTATTGTTATTGTTTTTTTCTGTTTCCTTATAAAAATATTCATTAATGGGTATATTGTTAATTAAAATAAAATTTTTTTTTGCGATATTTCGTAGGTAATATTTACCGTTGCGATGAAAGTAACGGAGAGCACCTGCGAGGATTGATTAAAATCACGAGGCGAATTAAAAATATTAATTTAATTAAGCTTATCCCCGGGACGATTACAAAATAATAAAAAAATCATTGAAGTTAACGGGGAATAAATTAATTACGATATTAATTATTACATTATTAAAAAAAAAAAATTTTTTTGTTTACTATTTTATTGCGCGTGCGCCTGATTGAATTTTTTTTTGTGACGATGATTAAATTAGATTGACAAAACTAAATCTTTTTTAAGTTTTTGTTACCTTTTATTTTAGTTGTGTTTTTACGTCACGTGTTTCTTTTACTTCCGCCCACTTTACTTTTCCCGCCATCGCATTTTTTTTTTGTTTTTGTTTTTCTTTCTTCCAGTAAACTTATCTTGGATTTGACGTTGCGCATTAACAATTTATGTAAATAGATGATAGCTAAAATTAAAAAGGAGAAAAGACAAAAAAAAAATGTAATGTTAGTTTTGAAGTAAACGTGAGTTGGATGGGATATTTTTCGACGACTAAGCTTAGTAGGGGCCCTGGCTGTTCGTCATCACTTTCGCTTACCTTACGTTACCCAAGTCGTCTTAACGTCGACAATTTAACACTCGAGTCTCGTCTTATCCGTACTCTAGCGGTCGTCTTTTTCCCTCCTCTTCATTTTCTCTCTCTTTTTTTTTTTTTTTCTTTTTTTTTTTTTTTATTATTTATTTATTTCTCCGTCGGCGGCGCTGAGGTCGGCGCACTCTCTTTATCTCTTGCCTACTCAACCCCTGAGCGTCATCTTTAAATCTTGCGAGGGATTATAGACGTAACGCGCGTGCGCAGAGGTGGAAAGTAAAAACGAAAAAAAAAAAAAAAACTCAAAATTAAAATAAGAAAATCAAAGGGTTTGATGCAAAAGTGGATTAACTCCAGTTTGTAAATAATGTACATTTACAAGGTGGCGCAGAAAAAGTGAGACCCCTCGTGAAATCTTGTCATTGTAATTTTGTAAAATATGTAAAATTTTTCTTACTAACTCAATCTTTGGCATCACTATTTTATTAGTTTCCGGTCGCCATATTTATATTATAATTTTTTAAAAAGTTTTTACTAGTTTAAATTAGCTAAAAAAACACAATTTGATGATGCACAAGATTTCACGAGGGGTCACGTTTTTTCTGCGTTACCCTAAATGTACATATATTTTTTTTCAAATACGGTAACGGTAGTAAATTTGAATTTAAGCAAGTAACTATTTTTTTTGTATAGGAAATTAATGCTTATACGCTTTTCGAACTTTTTTTTTTTTTGATTTTTCTTTATTCGATGAATTTTAAGATGCTAAAAACACTGTTTGTATCGAATTGTAAGACGCACAAAAACAATTGGTTTCCCTTTAAAAACAAAGCCATTATACGAGTAATATACGGTATCTATTGAGTATTTTTTAAAGCAATATAATGTATTAAATTTCGCCCCATTTGCAACTTTTGAGCTATGGTAATGTGCATAAATTATATAAAATGGTTTTTTTAATGCAACTTTATTAAAGGAATCTTTTTGATGCCGTTTGTTCCAGAAGGTAAATAGCATTCAAACTTCAAGGCAGAGTTATCAGGTGAAATTAAATGCGTTTAAGAAATTGAGGAAAAATTGAAAATGCTTTGATTATCAGACTTTTTCTCCAGAGATTTTTTTAACGATGTAAAACTGTGCGTCTTAGAATCCAATAAATCCGGTACAGTATATACATTTTTTAAAGCAAATTTTGATTGCTCGAAGATTTACGTGCGCGGAACTCGCGCTAATGAAACTTTTGAGGTAATCGATTTTTTTTTCTTCCTCCCTGTTTAAATTACGAATTTCTATTTGTTTTGTTAATAAAATACATAGTCCGTTGTTGCGTTAAGTGCCTAGGATACAAAAGATGAGATTTAGTGTCTGCTATTATAAACAAATTATTATTTGCAGCCGGCGGATTTTTTTTTTTCTGTATTTCTCCGTGCGAAATATCTGACGCGGCACATTTTGCTCTTGTTCAATTTATTTTTTTCCATCTCTCTCTCTCTTTCTAGTTCCACGCAGGCGCGGTGAGTGAACGCGGAACAAAAATAAATGGAATGGAAAATGAGGTGGCTGATGATGAAAATCATTTCATTCGCACTGGATATATTTAAATTGATCTCCTAATTACAATCGTTTCCTCATTTCACGTGTCTCGTTGTATCTCTCACGTCGATTTCCGAACTCCCCGCCTACTTTTCATTTTCCTCTTTCTCTCTCTGTCTCTCACACATTTTTTTTTTATTTTTTTTTTTTAATGTAAACTGATAGGTTTTTGCGTTTCAATTAGGAAGATTGTTTTGACATACACGATAAAGGTTTTCTACGTTGCGCGTTCTTGTTTTATCGACTGACGTCAGCGTGGAATTATTAGTGGGTGGAGTTAGTAAAGTTAATTAGATCGAAGAAGATTGGTTACTGATAATATTCGAAATTAATCATTTTGCTTTTTGTTTTTCTTTATTGTAGTTGTTGTTTATACAGATTGTTTCTGTCAAATATTTGCGAAATTATAATTTTATTTCGCTTCCGGATTGTAGAAAATTCCGGGTACAGCGAAACGTGCGCGTAAATTGGCATATGCGCCCAGCCCATGCTTCGTGTCATAGATACGCACACACAAAAAAATGCGATGCTATATAAATAATAGGATAGCGCAGGACAACACGTAAATATTGAACGCAAAAAGATTTCCAGGTCTTGTTATTGGGGCTATTGCTGTTGTCCCGATTGAAAATTAATAGGAAAAGCAGTTATTTAAGCACGCTACTGTAGTGGGTAAACAATCAAAAATAGTAACCGGCCAAATGTACATGGTTCCACATGGAAGATTCTAGCGTTGTTTTGAACTCTTGCAATAAATATAGGGTGTCCCACGGAGGACGCATTTTTTAAACAATTAATAAATCGGTTAAATTTTAATGAGAATATATTTAAACAGTGTGTTTTTTTAATTACGGAGTTTGATGAAAACGAATAAATAAGTCAAATTTTAATGAAAATGAATAATGTTTTGATATTTACGGTACATACAACAACAACTCCGATTTATTGATAAAAAACAATTAGGCAGTTGGGATGCCAAATTTTTTTTTTATTATTATTAAATCGGGGACGTTGCTGAATGTAGATATATAGAAATAAATGCATTTTCATTAATATTTGACTCATTTATTATTTGTTTAAAAAGTGCGTCTTCCGTGGA
This sequence comes from Polydesmus angustus, assembly GCA_034698085.1. Taxonomy (NCBI): domain Eukaryota; kingdom Metazoa; phylum Arthropoda; class Diplopoda; order Polydesmida; family Polydesmidae; genus Polydesmus; species Polydesmus angustus. Next base: position 7,977 of record JAQGAY010001180.1, on the reverse strand, counting down.
AACAAACTTTTATTAGAACAGTCTCGTAACTTTTAAGCCGCTTCAAGTAAAAGTCTTTGAAAATTAACAACGAGTTATTTCTTTCCAGCGAAAATTCGAAGATGTTAAGCGCAATTTCAGTGCGACGGAATGAAGACTTTTTCTTAAATAAAATTTTGTAGTTTGACTATGGGAAATATGATGAAAAGAATATTTGTAACGAAGATATTGACTACCGGCTAATTAAGTTAGGCCGATGCTTTCCTATAGCAAATTATAGCAATTGATTTTACTTTCTTTGAAAAAAATAAAAAATAAAAAAACGCACTTCCAAGTTTGCTCCGCTGCGATGTATTGTTGTCTCGCGTTTGTCATTAATTTGTCATGTATAAGATATTTCAACGTTTCTTTAAGTTGTCGTCCTTAATGAGCCTCCGTCGAATATTGAAGTTTTACAAATAAAAAAAGAGGTTGAGAGATTTCGAAGTCGAGTAATTGAATTTTTATTAAATATCAAACATTATTTATTAATAAATTATTTTATCGTATCTTTATTTTTTCTCATCTTGTTTCAATATCGAAGAAAGGAATTTATTTCCTTATTAAAAACGACATATGAAATGAGTTTCGTTCTGACGGAGGTTGGATGCTGGGGATTGTTGTCGTGCTCGGTGCACTTGGAAGAAGGTGAGATGGCGAATCATAAATTATGTCCGACGAGTAAATTTTTTTTTTTTTAGTGAAAAGCCTAGTATTATAAGGGATGACGAATTTATCGTTTTACTTTAATCGCCATCATGTAAATATGGGCGATATTCCGCGATAAATTTGCCGCGCGTCATTTGTATAAGGAAGTAAGCAGCAGCGGCAGCAGCGTAATTAGGCTCCCAATACCGTTTGAAAACCGCACACACGACGTCGTCATTAATAGGCGACTGATTGCCAGCCATTTATATCCATCCATCCCCTCGATCCATCCCAAATAGATGGCGTTTTAATTTTTGTTCGACGACGTCATTGCTTGCGCGGCATCTGCGTCTCCGCGTGTTTTTTTATCGTTCGTCTAATGCTATATTTATAGCGCATATTGAAGCACCCGTGTAATATATTATAAATCATAAAAGTATGTGCGCGGGATATAGGTATATATCAGTATAGATATATAAGGTGGCGCGTAAGGCCGTTAAAATACGCACCGCATATGTTGTTGTCTCTGGTAATTTATTTTACGAGTACGTACATACGACCTTACGTCGCTTTACGTTTGTGATTTACGCTACGTTGCGTATCCGTCGAGCTCAAAATATATACTCTTCCCGTCGATGAAAAAAAAAAATTTTTTTTTTATACAGTATTATTATTATTTGGATTAAAGAAAATATACCTAAGCATTTATTGCCATTCACTCAGGGCTGTATATGCGGCAGTTACGTCATTGCTACGTCCGCGTTTATCAAGGAAAAAAATCGCTTTAAGATAAAGTGTCCCAATTTTTTATTGGTATTTTTTTTTTTATTAAGTCGAGTTAAAAATAAATATAAGACTTTTCTAATGTTTACTTAAAGGATTTTTAATGTGATGTAAATAAACAATTATAAGGTACGTCATTCCTCGTCAAGCTTTGGCCTCGATTGTTAATATTTAAGTTTGTTTATATAAATTAATATTTATGAAATTTATTATTATTTTTTTTTGTGGGGAAAAAACAAAACCCCGTTTATTTATTTAGTTTTTAGTTCCTACTTGACGTTTACGGTTTCAGAGTAACGTCATTCCGACAGTTTTTACACGCTTTTTTTTATACATCTTCAGGCAAATTTCTTATTTTTATTTCACCCTGTAGATAAAATATTGCTTTTTTATGGCTACTAAAGGTCAGTTTTGTGGTTGGATGTAAAATATAGTCAACAATATTTGTATTTTTTTTTTTTTTATTATTATTATTTTTCTTTTCTTTACATGTTTCTTCGCAGTTTTTCCTATAAAATAATTGAAAAAAGAGAGAAAAGGAGGGGAGGGGGTATTAGTGAGTTGTAGGGGTGGTATAGGCTGGGGTAAAGATCTTACTCTTCGGTTTCCATACCATACTATACATTTTTTTTTTTTTTTTCGTTTTTGGGTTGTGCAACTGATTTTTTTCCATGTTTTATGTATGCGCGGGTAACATCGTTCTTTAGCGTTTGGCGGGAAAAGCAGACGAAATTGCCGAGAGCGTATCGAACGGTCGTTGCATATTTCGCCGGATGCCAATCTCTCATTTTTCAGCATCTGCTCCTCTGGGATACAACTTGATCGATTTTTCATACACTTATGTACTTAGTTGAGTGAAGCTGATGCAACAAAAATGGCTAAAAACGGGGCGAGAGAGAGAGAGAAAAAGATGTGCGTAGAACATTTTTTTTTCGTTTTCGTTTTTTTTTTTTTCAGTAGATGTGGGTGGGTTGGGAATACAGAAGGAAAAGGTCACTTTGTTGCCGCGTGTCCTGGTGTTGTGATTTCGGAATGGATGGCGTGTCTGCTCTCTCGTTTTTCATCATCAACTATTCAATTCTTAAACTGCGAAAAATAAATCACCGCCGCCGCCGTGTTCCGAGCGCCGGCCCCCACCGATGGTTTAATTGGCGCGAAACGGCGGGTGGATGTGGGCGGGGATTAAGTAAAGCGTCATCGAGAGATGACCTTTCAACAATTTCTGATAGGAAAAGAGGGAGGGAAGATATCTCTCGAATTTATTTAGGAAAATAATAATAATAATAATAAAAAAAATGATGATGACGGGAAAAATCGATTCAATATAATTACGGTAGAACTCGGTTATAATGGACTTCAAGGAACCGGCAAAAATGTTCACTATATCCGAGTGTCCATTATATCGGAGGTTTGCTGTAATTATTATTTGTTTGAGAAAATTTGCGAAAGATCAATCTTCTTAATAATGTCATAATTCATTATAATTACAGTAGAACTCGGTTATAATGGACTTCAAGGAACCGGCAAAAATGTTCACTATATCCGAGTGTCCATTATGTCGGAGGTTTGCTGTAATTATTATTTTTTTTGAGAAAATTTGCGAAATATCAATCTTCTTAATAATGTCAATTTTTTGCACTAATGTAAGAGCTACTCTTGATTTTTTTTTATTAGCCATTAAAACCAAACATTTTTAAAAATTGTAAATATCTTTAAAAATACTGTATGATGTAGGCCTACTATCAATCAATAACAGGACTATGAGATGCGGTGATGCAGCTGCATTAGGTGTTATTGTATGGAGGTGCAAAATTGAGCCAAATTATTAAAAATATTTTTATTTTGTCCAATAATGGAGCTAAATTTGTCATTCTTGCCAAAAAATTTTAGGGTAATTTTGCTCAAATCAATGGACCATAATATCCGAGTTTCCATTATAACAGAGTCCATTATATCCGAGGTTAAAATACATAGACTGAATGGGTTTTTTGCCGGGACCGGAATTATAACTGAGTTCTACTGTATTATATCCGGTTAATCCCCGATTTTAAGTTTTTTTTTTTTTTTTTCCTTCTCGAAATTTAAGCGCGTGCAAATGTTTAATCGAGTATAATAATTATTATTGCCATCAAACTCGAGTGATGTAATTTTTACAGACGCCGGGGAGGTGGCGGTATTATGATCTTTCTCGTCCGTGTCATATTAACCGTGAAAGAGAATAGAGGAAAATAAAAAGAAAGACGTTGTTTATTGAAATTGAATTGTTTACATAGGAATTTTTCTCAAAATTTTTTTTTTATTTATTTTATTTTTCTATGGTGAATGAAGGATTTTGATGCACGCGATATATATCGCGCACCGCGTTTTCTCTCTTCGCGTTCTATAAATAGTTCAGTTAGCGCAAAATTAATGGGTAATTGAATGGAAACAGAATAAAAGATGGGTTTCTTCGTCTTCTTAGTCTGATTGTGTCTCTCTCTCTCCTTTTCTCTTTTCCAACCCCTTTTATCCTCATCCCTACCCACTACACATACACATCTCCATCGCTTAGATCCTTTTCAGACTCTTTCTTCCCGTCATGCATCTGCGTTTTGTTGTCAGCCATTTATTCAAAGGATCTCCCTCTTTTCCGTTTTTTTTTCTTTTTTTTCTTTTTCCATATTGTTGTTGTTGTGTACATTGAAAACGAAAGAGTTGCGTGCGCGGCGGTCGTAGGCTGCTGGGTGGAGACGAGAGAGTGAGTGAGTGGGAGAGGGCGGAAAGTTTTTGGTGTAATGGAGTTTGTAATCGATAAATACCATAAGATATAAACTCAGGTATTCCCACTGTCACGACTTTTCCGTGTTACCCAACCACCAATGTTGCAAACAACAAAAATACAATGAACAAACTCTCCGCTTCAAATATCGATTTTCTAATGTTTTAAATTTTTAAATAGCTTTTTTTTCTTTTATATCTTTTTTTTTTTGCGTTAAATTTTTTTTTTTATTAGTTTTTGTTTTTCTTTGACTTTTATTTTCTTCCTTTTTAAGTTTTTTTTAAGTTTTTTTTGTGTTGTTTTGATATGCAGATATTCGACAAAAGAAACTTTTGTAACAGGTAATGGATTCGCTCATCTATTTATTAATAAACGACGGAGAACAAGAAATGTTTTTTTTTTTTGTTTTTTTGAGTGATATTTTTTATTTTTTTTTTAAATGAAGAAAAATACTCGTGTATGACGTTAATTGAAATTAATGAGAAAACATTAATTATGATTTTATAATTTTAACAGTATCTTCTTTTTTTATACGGTGGTTTAAAAAAATATAATATACTGTACTGTATAGGCAAAAAAAGTTGATCTTGTTCTAAATTTAGTTGAAAGAAAGTTTGTTTTTCTGTTTTAATATTATTATTGCTGAGTAACGAAACTTACGGAAATATTATAAATAAAATGTCAGGTTTTTTTTTTTTCATTGCGTTAAAATGTTTCCTACTTAAGCTACTTAAGAGATTAATTTTTTTTCTTTTTTGTAATTATTTTCTTGAAAATTATTTATACAAAAAAAAAAATTTTCATTTGAAAATTGTCGTCTGCTTTCAATCGCAAAATTTCATCGTCTCCAACGTTTTTCAAAATGAGATTGAGTATTAAGCGCGGAAAAGGTTTTAAATTACTGTTATTTAATTCTTACCATTAATTCTTCAATTACTATTATTTTACTCAAAAATTCGTAAATTATATTTAATTTACAATCGCGAAGAATGCGGATCAAAATATTTTCGTCGCATTTTTATCCGATAACGACAAAATCTATTATACTCGTATATACAGTAGACCTATAATACTGTAGTACCGGTATATAAAAAGATTTTATTCATTTTTTTTTTTTTTTGTGTGTGCAGAATAAACTAGTATTATTTTTGGAAATTGTTGCGTGTTCATTTTATCCTTTAAAAAAAGAAAGAATAATAAAAAAAAAAAAAGAAATGATAGCACAAATATCAAATGGAACCTGGGCGAATGTGTGGCAATTGAAAAGTGGATTGCGAGGCATTTGACATCGCCGAACCCGGTACCACCCAGCAGCCTATTGTAGACTGAAGACGTGTTATCGAGTGAGCTTGAGAGATCTCTTTCCAATCTTTTTCTCGCTCGGATAGATGATAGGTAAACGCCCCTCCCATCGCCCCTGGCTCCGTCGTGTGTGTGCGTTTGGCGCGCGACGACGACGACAGGAGCGAACGAGAAAGAGAGAGAGATTTCTGGCTCAACCTTTGCCGTAGATCTTAATTTAATTCGTTTTCAACCTTATGAACTTGTCTTACAGCTGTTTGCACCCGAATTAAATTTAAATAAGATAAATGGTGAGGGCGTGCTGTGTGTATGAGGGGGGTACTAAAAGTAGGTGGAGGGAGAACAGATAAAAATGAGGGTAACAGAAATGAAGAAATCCGTCGTCGAATTATTAAGTTCTAAAAAAGAAAAAAAAAAAAATAAAACCAACTGGACACACAAAAGTTTCGGACAAAAGAATTTTTCCAGCTTAATATATTAATTTCCAGCCTCCCCGATAATAATCATAATTAATTCAAATAACTTAATCAGTTAAATACTTAAAACAAAAAGCCGCGGTGTTTTATTTAAGCTAATGGGATTATTATTTATTGAAATTAATTATCACTCTTTAATAAGGTAATTTAACGATATGGGGATTGTTATTTATTTATTTTTTTTTTCTCTTTTAAAAAATTAATTTCTTAAAACCTATTTTATTCACCGCTCGCGAAACATGAAAGCTTTGGCGCACTTTTAATGTTAATTAATAATTAATCTCGTACCTATTTTCGACTCGGCGTCGACCTATTCTCTCGACACGAGCGCCATCTATTTATTTATATCTTATTTTTATTTTTTTTTTTATATATATACTGGAACAAAATAGGAATTTTGCAGAAGCAATTAAGCTTTAAACGTTATTTATCGAGATGCGCCATACGTCAACGCGGGTAGAAGCATGACTTACGATTTTTTTAACGTCAGGTGGCGCCCCGATTGCTAATATATATAAAATGTTAGTACACGTGTTAAGCAGTAGGTGGGGGTGTAGGGAGATAGTAGATGCTCTATTGGCCTCTGGTGGATTCTCTATCTAGCGCTGGCAACACTGCCCTTTCCACCAAACAAATGGCCGCCATAAAACATCATTTGTCTGCCGGACATCGTTCTATCCGCCCTATTGGTATGCGATGGACAAGAGAGAGTGAGCGAGTGAGTGAGGGAGAGTGAGAGAGGGAGAAGAGTGAGCGGTCCTACGAGTGTAATTCACTTTTTGATTAACATGAATTCACCGAGGAACTTGTTTCTCCCTCTGGTGGTGGTCCTCTCGGTGATACTTGCAACTTTTGCTAACACTAGATTTACGTTCTGTTTTGGTTAAAGAGTACTCGGCTAATCAACGTTAGGGAAATTTATGTCACTCCAATTTATTATTTATCGCAATACTCCACCTACTAGCAGTTAATTTCAAACAAAACAATTATATTTTTACCCTCTCTCACTCTCTCGAGCTTCAAATATTAATACGGTAATTAAAGTTTGGTGGTAATTGAATACGGTTTGATTTAATCGTTCTCTTTTGAAAACCGTGTTTACACCGTTTGATCTCTGTTGAATGCAATAAGTTCGAGAATTATTTTAATTTTGTACGAAATTTATTCAAATGGGTGATATGATTCGTCAACAATAAGGTGACTAGACTGAATAAAAAGACTTCAATACTCTTTGCAGAATTCAATCAATCGCGCAGATACCGTGTTTCTCCTAAAATAAGGGTAGTTTTATTTAACCTTTTCATGGAATTAGCATTTTTTATTATCATTTTCTTCATTAATAGACGCAAATTAATTTAAATGCAATTTTTATAAAATTAATGTAATATGTTAAAATTTTAGCATAGTTTTAAAATATATAAGACCTACACCAGAAATAAGACCCATTGCGTTTTTTCTTGAAAAAAATATAAGACGGTGCCTTATTTTAGGAGAAACATGATACTGCCAAAATTTATTTTTTGGGTACGCTATTGGCCGATAAATTTCTACACGTAAAAATACTCATCTCGTATCCCAAAATTATTTTTGTTTTTTATTTTAGTTTTAAGATCATTTACCAATTATTTTGAATACGAAGTCTTAAGAGCAACAACGAACGATAGCGTTTTTGAAAAATATTTTCTAATAAAAGCTCGAAGACGCAATCAAAAATGTAAACAATATTACTCATATAAAAAGAAGAAAAATAACCTTGGATTAATTTAAAATGTAGTCCAAAAAAATTGAATTTAGTTTTTGAGTACGGTAATTAATTTTTTTTTGTTAATGCGGTCATATTGTAAACAATAAAATCAAATTTTTTTAATGAAAAAAAGGTTGAGAATTTTATACAGTGGTTATGCGTTCAGAACGGATTGTAACGTGTGTCCATAAATATACGACGTTTAGAAAAAGCGAATAAATAAGTCAAATTTTAACGAAATTGAATAA
>JAQGAY010001179.1:0-16083 GCA_034698085.1 Polydesmus angustus | reverse complement strand
AAACGCGTTTTTCACTTGGATTTTGAGACTTTTGTTAAAATCTGATTATGTACATTGATAGTAATGCATCTGAAGTACAGTATATAATCCAACAAAAATCTCAATTTTTTCAAAAAGTGGAGATTGTCACCTTTGTTATGACACACCTATTTTAAAGGTTTTAAAATGAGAGCGATTTGAAATCGAAATCAAGCTCAACTTGATAAACAATGATAATACTCATACAAAGTAAAAAAAAGCCGAGCTTTTCCTTGAAAATATTTCAATTAATAGCACATACATTTATTAATTCTATTGCATACGTTTTTTAACTCAACATCTCGCATAAATTAATGATTGATTAATTAATTTTTTTCCAAATAAAAAAGTCGTGAAATTGCTGCAACACTGACGCGTAAAAACACGATTTGTTACCAATTTATTTTTGAATATCCCCTTTCGTTTCTATTTGCCGACTATTCATTTCCTATTTGAATTGGTATCCATTATTAAATGTTGACTTGGGACTCGCATGTGTTGCAACAATCAAGCTGTAGGCCTACCCTACGCCAAAGATTTGCGAGAACAAATCTTTCCAATCAGATCAACGTTCCAAATATGCTGCAACAACGTCATCTACAAAGACGACAAAGTGGCGTTTTACCAAATTGTTGTGGAAACGAATTGATGAACATCAACACGTAGAAATGCTGTATAATGGCGTTCCAGTTCTGGCACTTGAGACCAAAAACTGCGCAAATTATAATTACTGCAGGGGAGAGCAACTTTTTGACAACAAGAACCGCTTCATGTTGCAACGGTGTGTTGCATCCCGCCAAAAAAAAAATAACTTGAATTGATGTAGGCCTACCAAAAAAATTTACGTCAACACTCAAATTTGTTGCGAATACACAGTATAATATAATAAAGGTGTATAGGCCTACAACATTTCCTAAGATTTTTGCTGCGAAGAAGACATTATTTTATATTAAACACGAAAGAATCCATTTACGCTATCGAAAAAATTTCTCCAAATATTTGTTGCTGTGATTTACGATCTTACAGTGTTTTTGTTCTTAATAAAATTTTGTTTTAAAAATTATTACGAATAATATAATAATTATACACTATGTGTGTACAGTACCTTAGACATTTCACCTAATACATGTAGGCCCTAATTATTATTTTGATCGAACACGATGTTCAACTACCTAATAAATTGTAGGCTTATTGAAACTAATAAATATAATAAAGAAACTTTTAAAATTCTTAAAGATAAATAATAAATTAATTAAACAGTATACTAATTTTTATTTGTTTAAAATTATCTAATAAATTTTAAAAGAAACAATGTCAGGTGGTAAGGTACCTTACCTTTTATCCAACAAACGCATATAGGCTACCAACTATAACCCGGTATTGCTTTTAAAGATCTTTCTTTGCCTTACCAGGGCTTAAACAAAATTTAAATTAGTAACTTGTCGTTAAATTTTTATAAATTTCAACTTTTAACAGACCGTGAGATAATCAAAAAAAAAAAAAAATTGGTTTAAAATTTAATGCAACGTTATTGATAGTGTTTTCGAGGTAAAATTACTTGCGTAGGCCTACTATGAATCCATGATTCCGTTATAAATGTGTGCGAAATTCACAAAGGGATTTAACCACCAATTCTAGCTAGTTTTATAAACTTGTGATATAGGCAGTATAACGCCGCAATACATGATAGTAAAACAATTAGAAAACACGCAATTATATCTAATAGAAAATATTGGTACCAACTTAGAAAAAACGTGTTACCTTTGAGAAATGGAGCTCCCTTATGTCTGACCACGTATTCGATCCAATAAGAAGCTTCTTCGGTCGGTCTGCTCAGACGATCTCTCATCCGTTTAGAAGTTAACAGCGCATTTTCTTTATATCTTTACAATTGACACAATTAGTTAACTATGAATTCACTACACACTTACACCTATATAAGCTGTAGACTGTGCTACAGGTTCATACAAATAATTATTATAGGCTACCTTAACCGCAAACTGATTTAAAACAAAAATAATACCGTGCTACGTACGTTTTATTATTAATCATCCATTGAATTGTTTGCAATAGCTGGTAGGAACTAGACAGACTTCTCCAGTTGATGCTCTCTCCAAACCCGTTTTTCCAGGCCATTTTCATGGCGTAAGCATGATCAGCCGTGAGCGGAAAGCCGAGAATTGGACACCCGTGATAGGCGCATTCTTGCATCGTCCCTAAACCGCCGTTGTTGATCACCAAACGTAATTTTGGATGAGCTATAATAACAGATTTGGCTTATTAGCTATTTATTCCAATACGGTAGTTTAGGCTACACCAAATAAAATTGTTTCGAAAATAACACCTCCACGTCGAACATCGGTAAAACACCGACATCAAAATACCAGTAGCATTATTTATAGATAGCCTTTATAAGACGCCTATGCATTTATCTTAAGTCGAGTGCTTATGACGTCTAATTGTGGATTTTTGAATTTATTTATGTATTTACATCTGTGCAAAAATAAACTCCAAAGTCCCCACTCGGATGACACGGGCTAAGCACAATAGACTTAATTAAGCATAAGAACGAGGGAAAAAAGCTTAACTTCAAAATCTCTAATACCGAAATTATTTTTAATCATGGTCCCATTTAACAACAATTAACTACAATAGATTACTTTTAGTTTTAACTCTGCATACCCTGACCCTATAATAGCCACCGTAGGACTACCTGCAATGGCCCTTAATAACTAGCCTTCTAAGTTTCAAAATGTACATTAATGGTAATATTCACAAATAATTCAATGAAAAATAGATTATGTAAATATGAATTCATGAAGAACATCTTAATAATGTTTAAAATAAAAGCTGAGTAGAGGCAAATATAATATCTACAGTCTATAATTTGTATCTATCTGGCACCCGGACTCGACAGGGTTGCCCTAAAATACGGTTTTGGCAAGACATTTTTATAATATTAAAATTGTTTGTGATTTCACCTAACAAATCTTGTTGTGGATACCAGTCAGCAAAATAAAAATTTGAATAGTTTTTTACTGAAGGGCTCCCTTTGTACAAGATGGTTTGAGGCAGTTGGGCGAGCGCTTCAAAAATATTCTCCGTCAAATCACTTGGGAGCCAATTGGACTTGACGAAAGATCCTAAGGAAAATAATATTGCTCCGTGATCCCCAGAATTTCGCATCACATTTTCTAAATCCTATTCAAAATTATACTCATTGAAAATTATTTAATGAAAAAAAATATAATATTTTATTACTTGCGGAAGAGGTTTTGCTGGTTTACAGTGGGCACAATCGGTGTCCGCCATAAAAGAAGTTTTAGGAATGGAATCTTGAATTGATGGAGGATTTGCAGTCAAAATAAACGAAATGTTTTGAGTCATGTCTGCAATTGAAGGAGGGTTTTTAAAATACTTTCGCATCAGATTTTCCATTTTCACGTTGTTATACAAATTGCAAACCGAGGTGATTAGAAAGTGGAACCAAAAATTGCTGCTCCTCATCAAAAAATTTGATGGCGAATCGTGCCCTTTGAAATTAAAAAAATAATGAAAGGGCACGTAAAGATTCCAAGCGTAAACCGGCATGAGAGTTGACGAACACATTAAAACGCTGGGAACTCCAAGACGATGAGCTATTGGGAATAAGATCTCACCAAAAAATGTGTCCATAAGAATCACGTCATATTTGGGTTTCCCAGTTTTCGGGTCTAACGGTTCTTTGATTATGTCAGCAATTAAAGGCTCCTCGTAAACTTCTATCATGGCTTTCGTCACCAAACCGTTGAATATACTAAACATCATTTTAAGTTCCAAAAAATATTCACTACTAAAAAGTAATCTTTTTGTGAATTCATCCTCAAATTTATTGGTGTGGACGTAAGTGGTAACATTATCAATATTCTCCATATTTCCAATACAACGATGTACTACCTATAAAACATATAAACAAAAATTCAGTAATAATTTTCATGGAAATCATATGTTTGCTAATTACATTTAATTTTAATTTTTAAAATGTTAAATTACTTTGTATTAATACTTAGCAAAATGATCGATAAGAATAAAATTAATTATACTAGTACGTATTGTATAACAACATTTTATTCATTTAAATAGTTTTATTTAAAAATATAATTTTTATTAAAACTAAATTATTGAATAATAGTTATTAAATAATAGATAAATATTATATTTATTATGTACCGGCAATAATTGAATTTTATTAAAAATTACAATTTTTAAATAAAATTATACTTAAAAATAAGAAACATTTACTAAAAATGTTTAAATGTTTTTCTAATTGACTCATAAATTTAATTATATTACGTTGTGCTTTAATTAAATTTTGATTTATTTCAAAAATAACAATAGACCCGATAATAAAAATACTGTAAAAATAAATTAATACTTACATAATGTCCTCTGAAAGCAAGTTCTTTAGCAATTTCGTGGAAATAAATGCTGTGACTTTTACTAGCAAAAGGCGATGTTAGCATTAATATCCTGTAAGACGAAATACTATTATTTAAATAATCCAAGTTCTCGCAAATGTTCAGTTGACCAAAAAAAATAAAAATATATAAAAAAGGCATTTTTGTATTAAATGGCAATCTCATAATTATAATTATTGAATTATGTTGAACTTTTGGAATTGTATCGGAAAGAACAGCCAACTTTCACAATATAAAACAAGTGCTCATTTACAAAAACAAAACATTTTTTAATTTAATCTGTGGCTTAAAAATACCAATAAAGTAAGTTGCATAATAAAAAAAATCTACATGTGCTGGCGGTAGTTTATTGAAATAGAATGTCGCACACTAGCTCTGACAAATATATTTGTTTAATAAAACTACTTTTGACAATTTGGGATTATTTCCTCTTCCAAAAGCACATTGCATAATTATTACACAATAATATTTCTTAGCATTCAAGCGATATTTACAAGCAACCATAAAATGCAGTTTCAATATTTCGTAAATAAACGTATTGATTACTCCTCATCTAAGCTTCCCTTTTTAATAAATTATTATTATACTTAATAATGTAAATGACTTATATAAAGCCACATGCATTTAAGTACAGACTGTACAGTATTTATTGAGATTTTTTTTTTACACGTAAATGTACTATAACTCATACTAGTCTTGCATTAAACTACGTATACCATGAAAATTGTGGGTGTGTAGCACTGTAGCTAACGATAGACATGTACGAGTAGAATATTTTTTGAGTTTAAATTGATAAAAGGATTGTCATGTTTTAAAAAAACATGACACAATAAAAAACATGGTTCAATAAAAAGTAAATCGACCTTTCATTTCATACATTTCTAATGCCCGATATCGTAATTAATCATACCAAACTTTTCACGATATTTAGAAAATCGAACCAATATTATTATGAATCCAATAAGCAGCGAATCATAAAAATAGTGTGAGTGTTTCGACTTCATTTGCCAATATTTATATGTACGAGCAACTGTCTAATTTGAATCTAACAAATCTATTTTTTATTGTTTTTAAGCCTTTATTCAAACTAATGATCCTGTAGGCTATGTTGGAATTAAATTATTACTTCATTCATTAAATATCGGCAAAATTTTAGTTGCCGGTAATTTAATTCAAGGAGGTGGGGTGAAAAATTAGTCAACAAAAAAAAAAACATGGGATTTGACAAAAACAATTTTGTAAAATTATTAATGAAAGGCGTGCGTCAAATAATTTTTTGCCCCCCAAGGGGCCAAGATTCGTATTTAAAAAAAATATATATTGAGTAGGCCTAGTACATGTTTAACCTACGGTAATTCTCCCCATGCACAAAATGTCTCTTTGAGGGCCTATTTTTAATTAATATAAAATTGTATAAACAGTAATTGAATAATGCTATGTACTGAATATACTATACGAGCTAATAACAATTTATTACCAGTAATCAATAAATTGATTTTGACAATATCTAAAATAAATTTATCATTCTTGAAATATTATTTTAAATGTTTATTCTCATTGAAATAATGTAATGACGTCTTATATAAGAATGTTTATTAACAAATACTAACCCCGCAAGCCCAATTTTTTCCCAAACATTTTTTACTTTATCATGTAAAACTTGTAAGCCTACCGTAATTCTAAGAAAACCAAGCAAAAAAACTTAACCGCAAAAGCTCTTAAATTGCAATCGAGGTAAAGCTTCAGCTTGCATAAGACTTTTAAAAATACATTAAGTTAAAAGTAGAACCCAAGTGATTGCAAAATATTTAATCAATTTTTTATGTTTAAAATTAAAAACAATTTTAAAAAAGTTTGTAGATTTAGACCACTGTTGAACTGGGCGTCTCATATACAGTAGGCCTAATTAATTAATAATTAACATAGGTGTCCCACGGAGGACGTACCTTTTAAACAATTAATTAATCAGTTAAATCTTAGTGAGAATGTATTTATTTTTATATATTTACATTCAGCAACATTTCCGATTTAATAATAAAAATAAACATATGGCATATGACCTTTCCAAATAGGTCGGCACGTGTTAACGCACTCACGTTTAACGGCTAAAGCTTTTGCGGACTCCTAGAGTGCACCTGCCGACTAGAAAGCAGCAAGTGCCGGCTGGGTCTCGGTTAGTGCGGAATTTACAAGAAATTTCGTTAAGCGCGTTAACACGTACCGACTCAGTTGGGCAGGTCGAGTGCCACATTTTCTTTTATATTATTAAATCGGAGATGTTGCTCAATGTAGATATATATAAGTAAACGCATTTTCATTAATATTTGACGCATTTATTAATTGTTTAAAAAGTGCGTTCTCCTTGGGACACCCTATATAATTATTGTCTAACATGTTTTGAGTTTGAAGTTACTCTGTTGGGGAATAAATATTATCATTCACGCAACTGTGTTTTTCTATGGTATTAAAATTAAACTAAGCAGTATACCCTAATATATTATTTATTAGCGTAACTAAAGCGAATTCATTTTCTATATCTGACATATCATACACGGTCGTTTGTTATCTAACAACCAACAATACAATAAATTCACATTCGATTGAACGCGTCAAAAGAGAGTTTTTATACAGAAAATTTAATTATATTATACGTAACTTTTATTTTTTGTATTCATCATCGATTAAATTAATCGTTATGCCTACTATTTAAACTGGAATTGGCCAAAGTAAATCAAAACCATTTCTTCCCCAATAACGTAACTAGGTAACGATTATAGCCTACAGCTACCCTAGCTAGTACATCGGAAAACCGGTCGATTAACCTTAAAAATTTCTCTAGATTAAACTTCACCTAAATATCTTTTAAATTTTGAGTGGGAAAAACGCAATAAATAAAAATAATTGATATTACTATATGATGAACAATATCTCACGCGTGTTTGTTTTTATTCCTGTGTGGTTGGTTAAGATTGCCAGCGTGAATTGTTTTAGGCGATGAAGGATATATGTTATTGAGTTATAGATTCGTATAGGCGGGAACTGTTAAAGTTTACACTTTGGTTGTTAGGTTACTGTCATTGGTTTTATGCACATTACATGTTCCAGCCCTATGCCGCGCATTGTGACGGTTACCTTTCGGAGTGTCAATGTCGTTAAAAAAATGAGGAAAAATGGACGAGAGAACAAATAAGGTGGGAAATGGGACTCAAAGTTTTCAAGTTCAAAGGTGACTTATTATTATTGTATTGCGGAATAATTATTATTAAAAGTAAAAATGCAATAAAATCTTTCCTTGAATTGCAACTACGTGTACTTTCATTATTGTTTATATAAATTAACTCGAGATCTGATTTTGAAACTTTTCTACAGTTTTACAAAGTAAGATAAATTGCTTACAATATTAATTTCTGACAGTTTTAAATTAAATTTGAAAACAAAAAGTACAAAACATAAACATTTATTAGTAAATGTTATTTTCTGGACGTTTTCAATAAAAATTCTTTATAGTCTTTTATAATTATGTAACATTAAATCAATAAACTGTGTTTTGACTAAAATCACTAGGGCAATTTAAATGTTTAATGGGCAAAAAATCAGTACCAGTACAATCTATACAGCAAATTATTTAAAAATATATCGGTAAAAATAATGTACCGTATATGTAAAAATAATATATCGGTAAAATAATGATGTAATTATATTTAATAATTCTGTCTTTCTTGACAATTAAAAATAATTAGTACGCATATCAAATTTAGTCATAACACATACAGTGCGTCAGTATTGTAGGCCTACTAATTTTGGTTAAAGTCTAGAATTTTAGCGATAATTATTTCCTTTCTCCAAAGTTATTAAAATTTATTTTTTTAAACAGAGAATTTCATTAAAACGATTCGATCAATGTTAATTTTTTTTTTATTTTTAAACTGTCTTTATTAATGCAAACGTCGTTATAAACTTATAACAACGCTATTTACTAATAAATTAAATTTGCAGCAATAACCTTGTTAAAAAAAATAATTTTTTTAATTAAGATTTCAAAAAAAGGGCAGGCAATAAATAATGATACATAATTATACTGTTATTTAATTAATATATAAACCACTAATGAAAGTACACGTAAACATGCCCATTCAATCAGTTTGCATGCAGGTATTGAACTTTTTAATTCCTTTTTTTTTTAACGACTATCTTTTAACGTATTTCGATCAAGCGCTGAACTTAATAAACTACGACTAAGACAAAATAAAAAAGGATTTCGTGATCACTTACGATGGTTCTGCTTCCAAAACGACGCCAGCAGTGAGTTCCGCCTTAATCCTCATCGATATCGGTGAACTGAAATAAATCCGCGGTGCTTGATTCTCTTTAGGTTTCATACTGGTTCTGGTCGTGCTAATTCTCAAATTAGCTATGACAGTCCTCTACGTCATTCGACTCGTAAACGATAATGTTGGCGACTGGTAATCATTATAAATCCATCAAATATAAAACAACGAAACTAATCCAAAGTTTTCGTTTATAGCGAAAACTGCACACAACCTGAAACTTTAGCATATGAAGCAATTAATTGGTAATTTTTATTTATATAATCCGCACCGTAAATTACTTTTTATTAATTCGTTTGATTAGGGATGCTATCTGGTGGATTAAAAAATCTCAGTTGATATGGGCTATTGAAGTATTAATAATATAATTGAACTGACCGGTTAATTTTTTTTTAATGGAGATTGTTGTAATAAACCTTGCAGGTGGCTATTTCAATTTACACTTGGCTTCGGATGCTATGCGTAACGTATTTACGATTTCGAGTAAATTTCACTATTTTTTTTAAAGCACGATCTAATTAAAAAAATTTAAAAAGTAACAAAATTAATTATTATTAATAAGGGAAGCATTTTGAAAATGTTTACCTTGAATTTGTGTTTGGAAACGTGTATGAGTCTACCGGTGATATTAACCGCAAGTTGCTTTACCATAATTAAACAACAGTTTTCACCAACTAATTAAAATTGTATGCATTATAGTTATGTTGGGAACCGTTGAGGCACATTTATTTGCCCACATTTCTTAATTGCTGGTTAGCCAAAAGAATGCTGGATCAAAATGTTTTGGTAAAAAATAGTTTTATTTTTTGAGTTCTAAATTTTTTTTCACCACTTCCGTTTCAATAGAGCCATCGACGAATGCGGTCCTTATCTCTTTTTACCCAAAAAGTTGTAGCAGTGGTCAATACTTTATTATGCTTAGTTTTTACCGGGTAATCAATAAATTTCTACAATAATTGCTGACTACTTCTATTTCATGTTGCTTTCTAAAAAATATTTTTTTTAAAATTTTAATTAAAGTGCTTGTGGAGTGCAGCAAATTCAAAGAGGAAGTAGGAACAACCTGACTATATTCGAAGCTTTTTATTTTGTAATGGTGACCTTGTCCACTGTCGGCTATGGAGATTTCAGTCCAGATATTTGGCCATCAAGATTATTTGTGGTTATTCTAATAATAATAGCGGTTATCACTATCCCTAATCAAGTATAAATGAATTTAAAAATTAATAAAAAATATTGTATTACGATAATTATTCATAACAATTATTAATTTAAGGTTGAAAGCTTAGCCAGTAGTTGGGTAGAAAGACAACGACGAGGAGGAAGGTATGGCAAAAGTGCCAAGAGTGATGATAAACACGTGGTGTTTTGTTGTACCATTCTCACTCCTGACATTTTAGAAGAATTTCTTAACGAATTCTTTTCTCACCGACATTTACAAGTTACTATAAATTAACCGATAAAAAAAGAAATTAATCAATACATACATACGTTGTTTTAATATAGGATTACTACGTTATTTTTATGAGTCCGACCGAGATGGATGCTGGTGCAAGAAGAGTGATCCAATCGCCGTTATGGCTTCATCGCTGCATGTTTATATGCGGATCCTGCTTAAAAGATGAAGATTTGGAAAGGGCTGGGTAGCTATTCAAATAAATATTTTTTAAGCTTAAAAGTTTTACTAATTACATAATAATTGTGATAGTGTGAAAGAAGCGGAAGCCTTTTTTCTACTCGGAGAAAGATCAATGACCGATAGAGCTACCTCAGTATTTTAAATAATTTAGTTTGTAAATGTCATTATTATTAATTTAAAAAAAAAAATTACCAACGTAACAGGATCAACATACAATATTGAGAGCTTGGGCGGTAAAAGATTATGCTCCAAAAGTCCACCAATTGATCCAATTGTTTCAACCGCAAAATCGGGTTCACGTAAAATTTAGCAGTAACGTCGCTTAATAATGTTAATTAATTAATTAATTATTTTAATAACCTTGAAATTATAATATTTAGAACATACCGTGGTTGGAGATGAGCTCAAATATACTATGCTGGCTTACAATTGCCTGGTTCCCGCAACTTCAACCTTGCTTACTCTTCTTCTTCATACATCCAAAGGAGAGTCAGTAAAAATATTCATTTTTTAAAAATTCATTAAAAAAAAAAACAATAGTTAAACCATACCTATTGATTTCCATTAGTACAACAATAACTATAAATTTGATATACGTTTCGATCGTATTGTCAAATCAATAATAGTGGCCTACTGTTCAATATTAATAAATTTGAAATAAATACCGATCGTTTTACCAATTCAAGGTATAGCAAGTATCTTGGTATAGCTACTAGGCAAAAATGCAATTCTTATAAGGAAATTGAAAAAAAAAGCATTTTTTGAAATACTAGCTACAATTTACAACAATTTAGAACAATTTAAATAATTTGAACAATGTCATTTCCGGTAAAAACAATTAATACAAATTTCGGCATATAATATAGGGAAGGTGTTACCTGTATTGATCCATGGTTAAAATTGTACGGAAGACATTCTGGCAATGAATTGTACGGAATCAAGTTGATTGACAGTCTCATTTTCTCGCCATATGTCAATGTAAACTTCACCACAGCTTCTATACAAGCTCACGAACGGTAAATCCTTTTCAGTCACATAAAATACAAAAAAATAAATAATAATATATCTGCATTAGTTACGGTGTTTTACTTATCGGAGTTCAATTTGGCGAAGGTCCGGAAACGATTCTGATTAATCCTGGTCCGCAATACACTTTAAAGATCACAGATATGTGTTTTTACTTGAGCATCACTAAAGAAGAAGATATGGATTTTAAACCACAATCTCGAAAACCATCTAAAGTCACAGGGCAGCTTAAAAGATTAAACAGCTTTCCGCGTAAAATATTTAGTTTTAAATAAATTAAGAATATATTAATAAAATTAATATTGTTTTGTAGCAAATCCATTATTATTTGCTAATTCAATTCGTCCGCATCATACAAATGAACTGGAAAATGCTCGAAAAGATGTTACAGTAATCGGTAAATAAATTTAAAAAACCTATAAATTTTGAGTTAATTTTGAAAAAAAAAAATATATAATAATTATAAAATTTAATACCTAATGTTTTTAAGTGACGGAAGAAAACAGATCCATTGACAATCGATGGGTTACCGACTCAGAAAGATGCGAGTACGTTTTGATGCAAATATCTTTTTTTTTTCTTTTCATGAAAATATTTTTAAAAAATGTTAAAAATCAAAAAGGATACGCATAGGTTGTTTACCGTTAGTGCCTTACGTGGGAATGGCCAAAGTCTTATGTTATCTTCGTAAAGAGAAAAAGCAGCCGTGTTGTTTAGCGTTGAGCAAAGTAAAAATTTTTTTTTTCGTATTTATTTTTTTAATTGTATTTTTTCAAATTGATTTATTTGAAATCCCAGAGTTGTAAACATTATAGCTATAACAGCGTTAAAGATTACAATTTTGCTAAAAAGATTGTTATATTGGTTGCTGACCAAGTCAATTATGGATTTTTTCACTTTATTTCCACTCTAAGGGCATACTATCTACCGTTGAAACATCTCAAACCCATCGTTCTACTTTTAAAAGAAAAGTCACTATTAATTTCCACATTTTCATGCAATTTAATTTTAAATAACAAATTTTAACTTTTTATATAAATAGACCGTCATCCCACTTTTTAGATGTGTTTGCTTGGTTTCCGATGGTTTATTGGATTCAAGGAAACTTTCACGAGTAGATAACTTCGAATATAAAAATTAAATTCCCAAAAAATACATTAAAAAAATCTTTCTTTTCCAGCACTGATGATATAATATCAGCCGGTATTAATATAGCTGAACACGTAGTGGTAGTGGGTAAAGAAACTAGCGCTGATTGCAATTCGGATGGTGCTACTGACAATGTAGAAGGCTCCTTGGCAGACTGTGGACATATTGTCACCATACAAATGCTCAAACAGTAAGTACTATAACAAATAATTAATCGCTACTGTGTTTTATTTAAAATTCATAACAATATTTTTTTTTGTTAATGGTAATGTTTAATTGAAAAAACAAATGGTTAAAAAAAAAGTTGGCAGCGGTGGGATTCGAACCCACGCCTCCGAGGAGACTGGTGCCTTAAACCAGCGCCTTAGACCGCTCGGCCACGCTACCTACGATAAGAACTAACGCGCTCAAAAACAACAGCTATTTGGCTGGCTTTATTTTTAGAACCCTACTACTGTACCGGTAGTCTACTTCTTTAACAAATATTTTGTTTAATTTTTTTCCTACTCCACAAATGAGTAGTATTTATACACTTGCATAGGTGGGGAATAATAAACAAATAATAAAGCGCTGACGCGGCTTACCAACAAATTATTATTTCATAAAATATTATTGAAAAAGTAATGTTTTTTTAAAAAAAATATTCAAATTAATTATTTAATTTTTCAGCCATAAAACTATTCATTTTAGCCCGAGTTGATTAATATTATACTAAAAATAAAAAAAAAACTTGGCAGCGGTGGGATTCGAACCCACGCCTCCGAGGAGACTGGTGCCTAAAACCAGCGCCTTAGACCACTCGGCCACGCTACCACCTTATTGAAATCACAAATTCCCAAAAATGTTTACCGGTAACCACTTTCATGAAGGAAAACAATTTAATAATAATTTCGAAAAAAATACTGCTCTTAATGATTAAATCTTAAAAAAATACATTGAAAGAAAGTACATTGTAACCGATTATTTTTTAAGGAATTATTTTTCTTTTGCTTTACCAGTACGTCAATGATTTTGCGTTTCTCTTTTGAAGTTTGTAAACAATTTTTTGCGATTTCGTAACCACTTAATACACTATAACTTATGATTAACCATTAACCTAAATTAATATCACAAAAAAAATTATTTTTTTAGATACTTTCCTTCGGTTAAGTTTACCACCGAACTTCTACAGTCATCCAACATGCGTTTCATGCAGTTTCAAACCACAGATAACGAATGCTCGACGTATTTGGCAGAAGTGGAAAAAGTGATTAAATCAAAAATTCAAGGGGTCCTTGTTTACAATTTTTCCGTGAAGCGCTTCTCGAAAAAATTGAAAACAAGAGCCAATCAAAATTTGAAACTAAAATTCGTGTCCAAACTTTTAAACTTAAATTCCAATGTAGAACGAGAAAGAGCATGGATCATCTCTGGCATACATCTTCCGAGCACCTTTTGCATCAGGTTCGGTTTTCACCACTAACATGCTGGATTCCATGTTATATCAAGTCACGAAAATTTTAAAAATTGAATGCTAAGTCACTTATTACAATGATTTGTTTTTATTCACATTTTATTTAGGGTTACGTTAAAAATTACCTAAGCCCCTTAGTTCGAAGTTTGTTAGGAATCACGCAAAATCCCAAATCCGGATTTCTAACTGCCGTCAGTATTATATTTAATAAAATTGTAATAATATATTATATTGAATTTAGAATAATCAATAGATTACGTTGGATAAAATGATCAAAAATACGGATCTTACGTTTGGTGAAATGTTTTCCACTTTAAGCTTGAGCGGTGGTGACGTTCCCATCGCTATCTATCGAACTCAAAGATTTGACGAGAAAAAACTGACGCCCGCGTTGGAGAGACCGGATTCCAATTCGGCGGATATTACTAATCTCATCAAAAACAGGATGCGTTCCATGGGATTAGCTCACGATGAATACGGTACCTTAATTAGCCTACATAAATCGAAACCGAAATTTTAACTTAAAAAAATAAATATACGATATATATAATTTCCATTAGAACACCTGAGAGATCAAGGGGATGCCGTTTCTTATCTCATCATCAATCCACGAGCGGAACTGCAACTTCAACACGATGACGTCATGTAAGTCACATATTTTGAAAATATTAATCTTACATAAGGAATGTCACATTTAAATTTTTATGACAATATTAAGTTTGAAATTCTATTCCGCATAATACAAATGTCTAGCATACAATGCGAGCTTATATATCACAGCAAGTAGGGTATGAAAAAGTTAACATATCTTTTGAAAATTTTTTGCTTAGCATAAAATGTGATTCTTAAACAATCAAAATTGGTTTAATGATTTCAAAGTTATCAAATATGAAATCAATATTTTTTTACAATTTATATTTCTATACAATTTTATTGCATTCATTCGAATATCTCAAAAAACAATTTATATAAATAATATATAACAGGTAAACAATGATAAGTTCATCGCCTGACTATGATTTTAAAAAATAAATTGCATTTTTTTTATGCAGTGTTTTTAAATCAATGACTTTAAATCCACGTATGGCAAAAAAATTTTTAACTAAAATTAAAAATAATTCACCACTTGCATAAATAATATTGTACAAAATTTGCAGAATAATTATTGAGCAATTTTAAAAATAGTATTAAATTTTGACGTTTGATTTACACGTATTAAAATTAAATAACTATTTGTACTTAACTAAAACGATGAAGAAAGTCCATTATAATAATAATTATTATTATGCTTTTGTTTAATAATACGAGTTGTTAGAAAGGGAAACCATATGCATGCATGAAACGTATGGTAGATAGCGCGCCGAATCAAAACATTGCATCATTAGTGGAAACTTACAAATAAATTTGCAAATAACAAGATTAACGCAACGTTTAATTTTTATTATTTACCAACATTTTATGAGGCTCATTACATATTAAATTATGGTCCGTCAAATTATGCCTAGTATTTAAATTGCTCAATAGTTTGAATTAAATCGATAAGTGCCGTGACTTAATAGGTAGTAATAAAATAATAAAAAACATTAATTGCTTCCGTTGCTACCATAACAGCTTTGTTGTTTGTTTTTTTTGCATTTCAAAATTGCACACAATAAATTGCATGTAAAACAAAAAAAAAAAAAAGTCTTGCACAACAGCAAAATGTGCTGTGCAGTACAATATGGCCTATGGTTTATCCCCGGCTTTCAATTATCAAGGTTAAAACTTAAAAAAGTCAAATTTACGATATCTCTCACTGTAGCACAAGTACTTAATAAAAGATTTTAAAAAATTTTTTTGTTAATCCACTTATTAAATTTTATGAACTAGATTGGTTTTGCGAATATGTCCAAATCGACCACCTCAACGCCGAACCACTTCTACATAAAAAGCCTGGAAAAAAAAATCGGAACAACACGTAATTGTTTCAACTTTAAAATTAACTTTATTTTTAATTAAAACTGAATGAGGAGA